>JAHHUM010002623.1:16014-31312 GCA_036173005.1 Crenichthys baileyi
TATATATGAACACAGTTTTACAGTTGGGCCCGAAAGTTGAATTTTTGTCAGACCCCAGAATTTTCTTCCACATGTTTGCAGTGTTCCCCCAAGGTAAAAAACTGCAGCAGTTTGCCTGTGCCTTGTTTGCAACAATCGACAGATTAACAAACCCTCCGGGGTCTGTAGCACCTGAATTCCACTCTACCAGGGTCCGCAATAAATTTTCAAATTTTTTTACTAAGTAAATTCTGATAATTAGAAGGGTAGTCTGTGCGTCAATGTCATGTCCACTACCGATGTTATGTCCAATCAAAACAAATTTGAAAAAATTCTACCAAATCAACTACAAACGTTTAAAAGAAATTATACCTTAATTAAGCTCTTACTGCTGTTGTCTCGATAATTTACTAACAGCTTTATTTAAGAAAGTTTTGCATATGATGGCGTCTGATTTGATTTAAAGTACAGAGACTGCCCTTGTCATAAATGCAGACGTGGAAGAACCCCAGTGCTGGTATTATTGGACCTCAGTGCAGCATTCAACACCGTTGACCATGGTATATTACTGGAGCAACTGGAGAATTGGGTTGTTTTTATGGTACAGTCCTTGACTGGTTCGAGTCTTACATGAAGGACAGGGAGTTATTTGTAACAACAGGTACATCTGAGTTGACAAAAGTCACATGTAAGGGTTCCCCAATGTTCCATCTTAGGGCCTCTCCTATACTTACAATCTCCCGCTACCTTAGATCATATCAAAAAACAAGATGAGTTACCATAATTATGCCGATGATACACAGCTCTACGTAACAATGTCACCAGGTGACTATGAATCCATTCAAGCGTTGGGTAGATGCATAGCACAAATAAATGCGTGGCTGTGCATAATTTTCTTCCGGTGAATAAAAAAAACAAAAAAAAAAAACTAATATAACTATTTTTGAACCAAAGGAGGAGCGATCAAGAGTCAACACACAGCCTTAGTTGCTACAGCTAGAAACCACTGATCAACCTTTTAGACCACTCAGGTCCTCTAGTTCAAGTCTACTCTGCATCCCCAGAATCAGTACTAAACATGGAGAAGGCGCATTCAGTTCTTCTTCTCCTCTAATCTGGAACAAACTTCCAGAAACTGCAAAAATTGATCTATCTCTGAGTTCTGTTACATCAAGGTTAAAACCCTATTTGTTTAGAGTTGCCTTTGACCGTTCTATTTAAACCTTTGAATGAAACTTCATTAATTACAGTTTGTAGTCCAAATCTTCTTTACTTTCCTTTATTGTGCCACAGCAATGTACGTTTTTATGATTTTTTTTGTTCTTATGTTTTCATCAAGTAAATTACATTGAATTATTTTGTTGCTGAAATGTGTTAAACAAATGAACTTCCATTGTCTTTGTGCATGTGTGTCTGTAGTAATAAGGGATTTGGACAGTACATAAGATACATATTTTTTACCAAGCCACATCTTGGATAACACAAATAAAATGCATACCATTTTATTACAAACATGTTGAAACTCTTCATTGTGCATCAGCTTCATTCTAACCACCTGCATTAGCATTACCTTAATCCACCCTATAACACCTGAAGGCCTGCAGCCACAGCAAACACATTCATAACTGACAGGGTAATTGATCGCTTATAAGATTTGAACACAAAGTAACATATCTACAAGTCAGGTTTCACACACACACACAACTGTTAAACCAAAAACTTTCTCACATAGGGGGATGCGTAACCACAGGATTCTTCAGCCTAAAATCTCAACCATGAACACAAATCAATCACTGTGCTGGGTTCCTGATCAAAAAGATAAGCTGATGTCTTTCTGTTTAAGGCTGCCAGGTTCACTTCAAAGATGATCAAGCTTAACAATGTAAGCAGTGTCTTTCTTCAGGTTTCCTGAAATGACAGTGCTTAAGGTGATTAAATGATGATTGTACAGGTGTTGGAACTAATGACTAATGCTAAAGCACACATAAAAGGGATAATAAGTAAAGAAAAGGTTTTATTTTACTTTCTATACAATTACCTCGGGTTGTTTCCGTGTATATGAGTTTTAAACAAATTCCTGGTCTTTGGGTATTAATACAAGTGAGCACTTTGAAACTACTGCTTAAGGGTTCTGCTCAATGACAGGCAGGTTACAGCACCGGGAAAAAATAATGGTGAAAACAAATTGGAGAAGCACCTGGCCAAATGATTTATCAAAGCAGATTTACCTTGCAGCTGAAATGAAGTTTTTGCCCATGAGGGATTTCTGTACATTCACAGAGGAGTATTTCTAAACTGCTATATACACCTGGTGGTGGAAAAGGGAGAGAAAAGAGGCACATTTGAGGAAAAAAAGTGTAATATAAAATAACTTATTTAAAATATTGATTACAAAATCCTTTAATAGACTGAAGAGTTTAAAGGCATGTGTACAGAATAACAAGAATGCTTTTAACCTTTCAATAGTAAAGCAAAAGAGCTGAAGTAAACCTAAGACTGGTAGCTTTTTTTTTTCTTTAGGGTTTTTATAACATTGTCCTTTAGTATGTCTTCATTCTTCACCATAATTCTGTTTAATAAATCCCTACAGAGAGTGTCAATTTGTGTTTGACATTACCACACACACAGTTTTATAACTTCCTCACCTGCAGAAAAAAAAACCTTCCTCGCCTGCACACTCAGGCGTAAGCACTACTTCTTTTAGATAACTGATGAAAAGATATGCTTCATTCATTAGTTATGGGATATGTTTTATCTGATGTGCAATATTTAGGACAAAACACACAAAAAAAGAACAGACGACTGGGAAGAGATACTGTGCAGCTGTCACTTAACCTTTAGTGTTTTTGTGGGGAATTATGCTAAAAGATCATACATCAACCAGTTTTTAGAGAACTGCACTTAAGGTTGTGACAAGAGGTTATTTTATACAACAAAAAAACCTCCTCAATACAGTTAGGATAATGATAACCACCAAATGCAACAAACCAGTTGTCTCCTTCTCCACTGACCTCTAAAATGAAAATTTTTGTTCGTAAAGCAATAGCCAACTTTTTTTTTTTTTTTTTTTTTTTTTTTTTTTTTTTTTTTTTATTTTTTGTTAGATGCCCAAAAGCACTGACTTGTTGTCAACTGAATTGCTAGCTAACAATGTTTAACAGTTTGCTAATTAAACAGGTGTGCCTAATAACTTGAACAGCTAGTTTATATGTAGCATGTAATGCATAAAAATGATACAGATGGAACCACAAAATGACATAAAACACAAACGTATATATACATTGTCTATGTGTGGTCTATCCATTTCACTGGGCGCCACAGTTTTAGTCTGCCTAATATGTGCACACACTTATCAAGAATCTCAGGGAGCAAGTGCTCCTTTACATTCTCTGAGGTGCTTCTATATTGCAGAGGTAATCTAAAGGTAGTCTCTAGGTAGTCTAAAGTCTAAATAATCTATAGGTAGTCTAAATTCTTTCATTGATTAGTGAAGGGATCAATATGCTTCTTGACCCTTCAAAATCACCACAGTCAATTATAAGACCTGCTTAGAGGCATTTCATTCATGCTATAGGACAAACACAGAGAACTACACAACATAGATAATGTCATATAATGCCAGATAAATCAATTTCTGACTTTACCTCAGGCTGGTTGTGACTCTTTACACTGTGAAAGTCCCAGATCAGTGGACCATCCAATTGTATTTTAGCATCCATCAGTTAGCCATCCTTACTGTGGGGCAAACAACACTGGCCTCTCCACTCAAGTCATGTAAGTTTTGACAATCCATCACATGCACACATGTTAATGTCCTCACAATAAATCAATTTCAATGTACCAGTGATGTTTGCTTTACCTGTCAAATATGCTGCAACCCAGAGATTCTTACATTTGAAAAGGCTGGACAGTAGTTTCCTCACTGCTACTTTTAACTAGTCTTCCTAATTCCACATACAGTAGCATCACCATTTGGAATCTTGCTCATGAGCAAGTTAAATGCATCCCGTTGCTTTTATCTTTATTTGCATCTGTGCTTTACCTTTAGTACATATACAATGGAATAAAAAACTCCACACACACTACTGCCAAAAGTCACACATCTGCACGCAATACCCCATCCTTAACCACCACTACAGTTGCTGTACGATGTGTACATCACTAGAGGCAAGGTTACCTTTGTTATTTTCGCTCTTCTTGCCAGATGTCTTTGTAGGTGCTTCCCCCTCGAGCACTTTGCAGGCCCTGTAAGACACGTCCATGTGCACACAGATGCATTATCACATGCACGCAAACTCATGGCTGCATCCAAGCTCTCTAATACACACTCATGTATCCTTTCCACCATGTGGTTCGTAAACATACACACTCATACACAAAGAAGCCCACACACAGTCTACCCCCATCACCCCTGGGTGATGAACAACATCTGCTTATCCATCCCTCCGTCCCTGCCCCTGGCGTGGCTGTTGGCTTCCTCCTGGCTGCCCTGCCACAATGTCATTCTGTCTGCCTCTCTGTCACCCATTACTAAAATGTGTAGTGACAATCAGACTTTTTGAACATAGAGCCCCTTTACTTACATTACCATGAGACAAGTGGCTCCAGCCTGCACTGTGGCCTAAATAAATGACGTGTTATCATATTTTGACTACTAAAAGTAATACATTTGATTAGATCTAGAATTTACATGACAGGACAAACTTTTTGCCCAATATTATAATTTATTAGTTGTTGTTTTTTTTATTAAAAAAAGGGGTATTGTTGCATGCTGCTGAAAGTTCTTTTTTATTACACAACTAATATTTATAACAATAAAACAATAAAATTAAAACAATACAAATATAGACAAAGTGCATATTTATCACCAAGTCTTACCATCTCAGAAGTACATCCAGTAGATGGAAACTAGAGACTACAGTATGATCATTTTTTCCCCAAAAACATAGAAATGAATTATAAAGACAGATCACTGAAGGTACTGCTGTAAAAGCCATTTTGTATCTGCATAAAATCTCTCTTGTTTTGCACCTAGGTGGGACATGCTTTGTGGCTTGCACTCCATAATACCTTACTGCTGTTTTAAAACATTACCTTCAACTATCTGTACTCTGAATGTTTTTTTTTTTTTACTGCAACAACATCTCCTTCTCTTTCACACCTAGGGTAAGCTAAGCTAAACAATTGGCTCTGATGTTGGCTAATTGGGATGGGCTCCTGTGGAGAGGTGCGGGCAAAGCGCTTGATGAGGCATAAAATGATGATTAATTAATTTACTGCTCAGCTGGTCGTCAAACTGAGAGCTTTATGAGACTCCCAGCAGTGAGCAAGCCAAACCCAGTATAAACCACACACACACACCCACACACACACACACACACACACACACACACACAACACACACACACACACACACCACACCCCACACACACACCTGAAGCATACCGGAATCTCAGCTGTCATACTGTATATGTAGATGTACACACACTAGACACATACTCTCAGTGCTTCCTGTGGGTAATACAATGCACAAAGTGAGCTATCCTCCCTTTGCAATGACCTGTGCTGGAAACTTGATGGGAATGCAATACTTTTCAGTTGGCTGTTTCTGAGAAACTGTAGATAAATAATTTTAGATGCCTATACAGAATATCATATATGTGAAAGACTGACATGTTTCATTTTAAAAGTTACAGTACATTACCTTATTTTATTCTAGTTTGACTGTATTAAAATGTGGAGAAACAATGCTTTTGAAAGTAACTTCTGGCCAGTTTCTAAAGCCAAAATAACATTTTCTTTTTCAGAATCCTAGCTTTATGAACAGTTTAATCAAATTAGAAAATGTGGAATTTAAAACATCAATGTATAAAAAATGAAAACACATAGCAAGTCTTTATATTGACAAGTCTGTTGAAGTTCACTGATTGTTAGTAACGTTTTGTGAGCAAACTATAAGGATTTAAGAAAATAGATCTGTCCAATTTACAAGTAATTGTAAGCTAATCAATGGACAATTAGTAACAGCATCTACCAAGGTAAATTAATAATAATTTTGTACCCATTAAGCAAAGCAAGAGGAAAAGCCTGCTGGATTTTAGGTATAAAACATAGCTCCCAAACTGTTTTAAGGTTCGCTTGTTCTTTTATGTTGTCCTTCTACTATGCAAGTGGTTCATAAATTAGCTTTTCTTAAATCCAAGGAGTCAGTAAAATACATATTTGCAGAGTCATTCAAAACCTTTTTTCTACTTCCAGTCAACAGTATGTGCATCCACACACACACACATAATTTAAAACACATTGATTCTAAATTCAATGTCAACCTAATGTTATAAAATGAGTTTCATATGGAAAAGGAAAAGAACATGTTAAAAATTAACTATTGACGTCAGCCACACTTGTTTTGGGAGTTGATATGACATTTACTGTTCTGTCTCAAACAGCAGACATTAAAGAGAGAAATATACAAACAAGAAAGATAGGAGCAGAGAAGGATTAAAAGAAAAAGAATCTTGTTAAAGATTAAAGAGATTGCTTCAGGTAGAGAAACACCTAAGCTCTCACTAGCTACTATGTCTTTGATCAACTGTGTTTATTTTTCTTGTAACACACAGTTATGTTGTTTTATATGATTGGTACTCTCTGACTGATTTATTAATGTGGCCAATAAAGTAAGAGGGACATGGGGGTGTTGGAAAACATTGTGAGGTTGCTAAACAGTAATCATCTCATCAACAATAAATAACTGCTTGTTGGAATTATGTAGTATACACAAAAAATATTGTTGCTTTTATTAGTTATGACTAGATGAGTTTTCCATTTGTTCTTTAAGTGTTTATGAAGACCCATATTTCAATATTGATGATGGTAATATTGAACCATGCCTATTAAAACATGATTATTATGTCATCTAAGATATGTTAAATAGCACTGGCTGCTTGTTACAAGTAAAATCACCCACTAAATACGTGTAGGAGAACATACAGTATGTATAGTGCCTTTGGTATATTGGAAATATCAAACTGACATCTGCATAAAAGTAAAGATTTTCAATAGAAACATTTATGTTAAAGGGGACATATGATTTTAAATCCTTCCTTTTCACACCTAAATCTTTCAGTTCTGGTCTATTTAAAGTGGTACTGCAATGTTTTTGTCTGAATTCCTTGTTATTGTAGCTTCACATGCCGTTCTTTTACCCCTGTTCTGAGTTGCGTTTGGTGTGGTCTCTTTAAAGTGCCTGTGACATGCTTTTCCCACAAATGCAAGTAGAAGCCAAGTTGCGTTAAAGCATCAATATGGTGAAGCGGTGCATTGCTGGTGGTTGCAGCAGTTGTTATGATTCTGGCCCGTCTGCCTGCTCTGCTCTCACTCATGCAATTAACTCATCTGCTTCGCCTGTCTGCTGCTGCGCTGCTGCGCAATCACCGTCATGGCACACACCTGTGGAGCTGCAGTTATATACAGCCCTCTGACAGGCAGACGGTGCCAGATTTTCGAAAACATTTGTGAGTAGTTATCCAGCGTTCCTTCCTGACTGATCTCGTTCCATGACCTTTTGCCTTGCCTCACGGATTTTTCCCCTCTGGTTGCCCCTTTGTCTGACGGATTGGATTTTGGATTTCGACTTTTTTCTGCCCTTGGTTTTGTCTTGCCTGCCCTTGTCTGACGCCTCTACCTGGAATTCGCCCCTGTTTCGGGGATTTACGTCTCAGCCTAGCCATTTTTTTCAGCCTGAGTCCCCCGGGGCCTCTAGTCTGCCTGGATTTATTGTCAAGAGCACAATCACAGCTCTCTGGTTTTCCTGCCCCCAGCGTCAGCTGGTTCCCCGGAGGATTTGGATCAGTCGGCAATCCGACTTCAGTCTGTTGGACGCTTCCTCATTAAAACTGTCTGGATCTCTTCCTCCTCTGGATTCTGTGCCTCATCACCAGACTGAGAAGGTTAGTGGGGTTTTCTAAACTCCTTCAGATCCTGAGTTTTATTCAGCCACTAACTAGTCTCTCTGTTCTGAGTGGTTCCTGGAAGCTGACTGCTGTTCTTCTGCTCTCTGATCCTGAGTTTCTGAATAAACCTTTTTACTTATCACTTTGTGTTTGGCTGAATTTGGGTTCTCTGTCTCTAGTCGTGATAGCAGTACTACGACAGCAACCAGTAGTTTGCTCTATTTTCCTGAAGTGAAGAGGATCAGAGCTGCCTGGACCAGAGCTGGAAAATTGACAAGGGACAGATGGGCTGGTCCCACCAACCACAGCCAGTTTTAATCAGACAGAAGAAGGCGCATCTTGAAGCAGATGCTATAGCCCCAGTGTTCAGTGCATCTGTTGGGAAAAGATCACCAAAGAAAAGGTTGCTCTTGCTGTTGCTAAACGGATCAAGGCTCAGCAGGTAAGAACACTTCTGTTGACCACTGCAGCATCACCAGCTCTGAACTCAGATGTATCCGTGATTCTCTTTAGCCTTTGTGGCACATTTATTTAGTCACAGATGACGATGAACATCTTCATCTGTCTGGAGGTGCCAGTAGTCTGGAGGTGCCTTTTTAGTGAAATGTATTACCTTATATCTCAACAACTGCTCCTTTCAGCGGCATGAATTTACTTTTTGAAAGATTTTAATAATGTTTCCTTTCCATAAATGTAATTGTATTTTTCATAAAAAATCAATGTCACAGGCACTTTGAATGCTATTGAGGCACTCACAACTTGCCCCCCACCCAGGTCAAAGAGCGTTCCACTCCACCTTGTTTGGCCATTTTGGTAGTTTGATAACAGAGATACAATTATCTAATGGCACAGAAACGAGACAAACATGGCAAAACAATGCAAAAGCGTAGTAATGTAGTAATACTATTTAAAAAATGCAGCACAGTTATGTCATCAAAGAGCTAAAAGCAGCACACAGCACTAACATAAGCAGAAGGTATGATGCCACTGATGTCAAAACAATGGCCGGCATGTCATGTCAACAAACAATAAATGAATTTCTAAAATAGTTTGTTGTCATTTTAGCTTTATTTGCAGCTTACTGCTTTGCTGTGTCCATCGTTAACAGAGACAGAGGGAACTGACCCCTTAATCAGATGAAGTCCTTCGACAAATCCTTCTTGATACTGACAGAGGTTGCTGAAGAACCCATCTTTGAAGTGCTTCACGCAGACAAAGAGGGATTTCGCCACTGACATGGGTATGTTTCCATTGAAAATAAAATTTAATCAAGCACTTCAAAGAGGTTCTGATGCTGGGGGACTCTGTAATTAATTGTTTGGCTTAATACAACCAACAACCAACATTTAGACATATCCACTTGCAGCTTCGGCATACTTGAGCTTGGACTACAAAATCGCAGAGAGAAATAAAAAAGTTCCACAGCAAATACTGTGACGGAATAGTTCAAAATCGCAATAGACAATAGAAAAAACGGATTGCAAAATGTGACCCTAACAGAATATGCAGCACCTGGAGAGACTAAATCCAAATTTTCAGCACTACTACAGACAGCATAGCTAAGATGTCCTGGTAAGGAACTCCCCACTTGCTGGTATAGAGAGATAACGCTTTAAAGTAAAACTTTTAAAATAAGTAAAATGTTTTAAAACCAACTTCCAAACTTCCCATCTCCGATTAGAGAAAGTTACAGAGTTTAGCAAACTGTATGTTACAGTGTACATTTTTCACAGCTCTCTGAGATTAAACTATATTGTGTTCCTGAACATGAGTAACCCAATGATGCCAGTATAATTCTAAGTTTAAGTTGTGGGCCAATTCCTTTACCTTGAGTTATTTTTTCTCTTCCCCTTTTTCCTTTCACCAACTTGTACAACTGCAGCTAATGCACCAAAGATGAGGATTAATAATTAGACTTGATGCAAACGTAATGAGTCGTGTTGCTTTTGATAGGTCCTTGAAAATACTATTGTAGGACTATGTATTACATTTTGCTAATCTGAATCTCCTTACCCATAAACAGGTTAAAATAATCTCATGTTATTTAGATACATACATGTGCAGTATGTGTTCTGTATACTGTCTGTTTGTAAATTTAAAGCAGACTGAACTCCATGAATCCTATCTAGGCATTTAGAACGGTGATGGAAAGTTTAAGGCTGAAGAACATGCTCCTCACATGCTCCATCTTCACTTAAGTCTACCTTCTTCTTCATCTATTTAGGTTATTTTTGTCATAACCTCTATTTTTCATTTTTGTCTCATCAGATATGTGTAGAACCCACATAGTATTTCAAAAATGTCATCACAGAACAGACACAGTGTGAAAAATTAAGACAAGCACCAGAGTTGTTTTGCTGTAGTTTATATTGAGATTGCAATGTAGGGTAAGAGCACAACATATTCTCTATAGAGGCGCACACACTTGTTTTGGACATGACAAGATGCTTGTAGCTGCAGGTGAAGAGTCTTGGCGGAGACTTAGAAGCAGACTCCTTGGCAAGCAGAAGACTCCTCACATATCAAAGCCTGAGCCTTGAAGAAATGGGAACAGGCTTTGTTGTGTGTCTGAAACTGTGATTGTGTTTCTGAGAGTTTGAGACTGTGTTGCAGAACAGTTGTCAGCAGTATACTGTCATATTGTATTTGTTAGAAATTTGAACATGATCATCCTCTAACGATGTAAACATTTTTGAAATCATTCAAACCAGGCTAAAAATGGAAAGATTTCAGACATGGCATTGCTGCATAAAGGGGTCCCCCTTTATGCAGCAATGCCATGTCTGAATGTCTGAATGTAATGATAAAAATCCTATTTTATATGGTTGTGTGTGGGAAAATATGTTTTGAATGAACCAGTCATCTCAAAACCTCTGAAAATCCACCCTGAAAGTTCCCGGTAGGATTGAAAACTTTGCAGTGTTTAGATTTAGATTAGATAACATATTCCTAGCTCAGATTATAACAAATGTAGTCTCTTTTTTATATCTTCTTAACTTTTACTCCATATTATACTGTATTCACTATAGTTTGGAAGTAAAATGTACTTTTTTTTCTTGCTTTATACTTTACCTCCATTTTATTTTGAGCTACAAATGTAATTTGTTCCTTAAATTCAGATATAAATTAGCTAACAATGCTCTCCTGTTGCTGGTGCGTTGTGTTTTTTCCTGGTTTGAAAATCTCATTAAATTATCTGTATTTGGATTTCTAACAGTGCTTTGCATGAAAGAAGCAATGTTAGTATAGTTACAGCACAAATTAATAATTGAAATAATTGTAAAACTTCATTTAACATGAGTTTATATTCGATAAGATTAACCTCTAAAGATGTGAGCATAAGCCAGAGGAATGGACTGACAGTCAGACTGATGTAAAAAAACCTTACAGAAATTAGAATATATATTGATTTTGTCTTTGGTGTGGTGTGTTGTCAATGGCATATCAACACATGCCAGTATCACTGGTCAAGCAAGGGGTGGCAATTTTTGCCTGTTTGAATACAACCTCTAAATACCAAAATTGTTTTTTAAACATCAGATCTTCACCAAGAAGAATCATAAACACTGATTTTAACTTGCTGCAATCAATGTGGTGGCAAGAAAATTCCATTGCCTTCCTGCACCCTATTTTCACATTACAAATTCACAAATTCAGACAGTTAAGGCTTGATTAGTTGATATATTGTGCTTTTTACTCTGTTCTTAGATGCTTGTGTCAAGAAAGCAGTCAGCATATTATTGTATTTTCACCAGTACAAGAAAGGTTTCACAAATCACAAATTCTGTTTTAACATGTATGTTAGTTATTTAGTTCAGATCTAAACAGTCTGAGATGGCCAAATGCTCTCCAGACTCCTTCATAAACATCCTAGCATTACTGTTGAATCTCAAACTAGAATATGATACCAACTTCAGTGTCATCAGCCACCCGTGGTTTACTGCAATACTTTCTTAAACAGTGCACACCAGGTGTGCAGCCATTTCTATAGATTGCAAATTGAGAGAATTTTTTAGAATACAACTTTTTTTTTTTTCACATTGTGGCACTCAACATGACTTAACACCCTGGGCAGACAGCCATGTTACCCACAAAAACCAATGAAGGGCTGCAAGGACAACCGGTTTGGTCAAACCTTAATTTATCAGTTATATTTTTTGGAATAAAATTCAATATTGTTTGATTATACTTTTATATGATGTTTTGACGGCCTATTAATCCAAGCATTTCACCAGTGCACACAGTAAATCCGCAGTTCAAAAACTGTACATATACATGCACCTTACAGTCTGACTTAATACACATTCTGTACTGCTTTAGGGGTAGGCATAAAATATAGGCCCTTATTTCATCTCTTTATCAGACTTTGAAAACCAACCTTTTAGTACAACTAACAGGGCAACATAAATAAAAACATAAATAAACCATGCACCATGTTCACAGTAAGGTTCTTTAGCAATTAACTTATGAGGCAGATGTCAGTGACCTTTATAGTAGTCAAATTGTAAGCATGATCATTCCCTGAAACAAAGACTTGAAATATATTATTCTGTGTGCACGGAATTGATATAATGTATGAGTCACTTTCTAAAATGAAGTACCAACATTTTCCAATGATATTCTAATTTACTGAGATGCACTGTTGTGGCTAACGTACTCATGTCAAGTGACTTAAAAAAGTGACTTATAGAAAACTTTTCTCTGGTGTGAGAGGCATAAAGCAACATCCCTACATAAGTCATGACCAAAGCCAAAAGAACACTGGTGATCATTGTTGGTACATGGTCTGTTATTGGAAATGACAAATGGTCTTTCATGTCTTCTTAACTTCCTCTGATGTTTGTTCACATTTTTTCTTTGGTCTTTCAGGTGTGAGCCCTTTCCATTACAGGGCACTCTTCTGGGGCCGACAAACAAGAAAAAGCATTGTTAAACAGCCATGGCCACCTAGAGTAAGAGAGTGTTTAGCTTGAGGCTATGTCCTCAGGACACAGTGCAACAAACCTCAATGGGCACCCATGTATAAAAGATTTACACAGTGTATTGGTGCATCAGAAAGACCCCTCAAGATGTCCTATTTTGGAAGACCAAAAAGACAGCAGAAAAAGGGCGCCTATCTTTTCTTGACCTTCTGCTGTGTCAGAAATGTTTCACCTTGCACTCAAATCATGCAAACACACACTACAAATCCACATATGACTGGACAGGTGACTGAGGAGACTTCACTGTGGACCTTGTCTGCTTGGTTTAAATTATATCTGACAGTGAGATACATACATCCCTGCTTTCAGGGACAACCCTTTGCTCTGTAACAGCAGAAGAGTAAAGGACATGGCTTTATGTCTGTAAGAGTGTTTTCTGATATGTGCAGGTGCCATCCTTCGCAGATGAGCTTATACCTAAAAAATGCTTTCAAATAAAGGATTTACAGGCAACCTCAATTAACAATGATATTCGTGCAATAGCTTGCAAATGACTTTGATTTTTTTTTACATTTTCTTGAGTTGCAACCACAAACCTCAATGAGTTTTTTTGGGATTTTATGTGACAAATCAACGGTAGGTAGCACAATGTTGTGAGGTGAAAGAAAAGCGATACATGTTTTTTTTTAAATCTAATTATTAACAAAAATCTTAAAAAAATAGGGCATACAACCCATTTTAAACTAATGCTTTCTCTAATCTGATAGACCCCCTTCAAATGTGTCCTAAGTAGTAAATAGGACCCGCATGTGTGGAATTTAACCTCAGTATAAACCGAGGTGCATATTACCATAAATACATCATCCCAAATGGTGGTGGCAGCATCATGTTGTGGGAATGCTTCCTCTCAGCAGGACAGGGAAACTGGACAGAGTTGATTAGAGGAAAGATGGAACTACATATAGGAGAATCCTGGAAGAAAGCCTGTGAGAATCTAATAAATACATAACAATGTGGCAGAGGATCAGTGTTATTCAGGTCAAGCTCTAAATTCGATTGAGAATTTGTGCCAGTAGTTGAAAATTTCTGATCTTCCTTGTTCTCCACCCAGTGTGACTTCGGTTGAGTTATTTTGCAGAGATATATGGGAAATTATTCCACAGATGTGCACCCCTGGGAGAGAAAGAGCAAAAAAAGACTTGCAAAGTGGCTCTTTAAAGTATTTGACTCAGAGATACTTAACCAAATGCATGCCACACGTTTCAGATTTTAATTTGCAATATGACTTAAAAAAAATATATGTATCATTTTGCAGTGGACTGGCGACCTGTCCAGGGTGTAACCTGCTTCTTGCCACATGCTGATGAATGTATGACTTTCCTTACATTTGACAGCTAGCCATTTTAGTTGGTTGTTCACAAAAATTCATTGCAGATTGTAGTTGTTAAAATGTAAAGCAAAAGTCAAGAGATGTAAATACTTTTGCACAACAATATATGTTTCAAATCATTTACAGGTATATAAGCTGTGCAACATAATTTGTGGGCCTAATAAGATGTTGGGCCAGTATGTCTTGGTTTTAGGTTTAGGTTGACTGACGGTGATCTGCTCTCATGCTAGTTACCCACATGACCCTTTAGTTGCAGACAGACGGCTGTAAGCAGAGTCTCTTGAACAACAAATAATTTATAAGCTGCACACCAGCCAACCACCCCCACACTCCTATTTGACATCATCAATGTCTGCCTTTGCCATTGTATTCACAATGTGTATGCATCTATGGCTCCAGACTCTATGTGTTTGCCTGCTCAGGTTGGTATTTCCATGAATATGTGTGCGTTTAATTCAAGTGGATTAGCTGTTATAGGTGCTTGACGTAGAAACAATGGTCCACTGAACTTTTGATCCACTACATAGTTAATGGGTGATTTGATTAGGGCCTAGAGGGCCCTTATTACTGCAGATGAGATCAGTGTCTGGGTCAAACGAGAAAGAGGATACCACTGTGTCTGTCATAGATTCCAATTTTAACAGCTAAGTTGAGTTTTTAAGCATGTATAACACTGACATGTTTTCACGTCGATTTTAATGGTATGTGGAGCATTTAGAGGATGCTCTGTTTTTAAAAGAAATGTGACCAGTTGTTTGCAGTATCACCTATACCTTCTCTTTTTTACCTGTAAAATAAGAATATGTAAAAATAGGCAGCATAAAACTCCATTCAGTTTTAATACAAAACGTTTTATCTACAGTACTTTTTGTTTTACTTTTAATCCAAATTTTTCATTTTCTTCTGATAACTATATAACTATCCAACCATGCTCTTACACATGTATGTGCACACAGACACCCAAAAGTCTCTCTCTACACACAGTCAGCACAGATTCGTGTGAGCAGCACCCAGAACGACAAGTACTAATGTCACAGTGTCCTCCTCTTAGTGTTTTT
>JAHHUM010002623.1:31322-159853 GCA_036173005.1 Crenichthys baileyi
GTATTCACTTTTGCACCTATAATACTTCTCTTAATTTTATCAAGTTCTTCATCTAGAGGGATCCCATAAATCACTCCTCTAATTTTTTTATTTTCTCCCATGATTTTTTTTTTCCAACACAGTTTTTTTGCAGATATTACCCACCTTTAAAGCCTTGTTCTTTTGTTCTTCATTTTTACAGACTACCAATAAATTTCCATCTCTCAAAATCTTTACCATTTCAACATCTCCGATTTTCTTTTTTATCTCTCTTGACACCACAATAGGGCTGATGTTATCCTGTTCTTCCTCGTTCTTAAGTTTCAGTATTATTTTAAATTCCTCCCTCATAACTTTCCTCCTAACTATCCTTTCTTCTTCTGAACTGCTTCCTTCCAATTTTCGTTTACTACATTGACTATCACCAATTCCCTTTCCTTCATCTATTTTATTTCTTCCACGTCCTCTCCCTCTTCCTCTCCCCGGTGGCGTCCACCCTTCTAAATCCATGTCTTCCTCATTTCCTGTCTCCATTTCCAACCGAACCATTCACATACCAGTTTATGCCCAAATCCACCTTTTCCAAATCCGATATATTTCTTTGTTTTGTTTTTCCCGCGCCGCACCAAAACCGTTTTTCTTCCGTCAAGCCCTGCCGAGATCGACGTCGCAGGTATCTTGGCAGCTACTCGTTAGTTGAAGCCCGAAAACAAACACTTCCTTTCACTACTGACCTCTCGAGGTTACGCGTCATTACTCGAGGAATAGTTCATTGCTGGCCTCCTCCCCAGTGAGGAATTGTGCAAACAACCAGCTTATAAACAGAGGGAGGAGGAGTGTGGACCAATGAGAGAGGAAGACGGATCAGATGGAAGTGGTAACAGGTGAGGAACTGAGCAGCTGGGAAACTGAGGGAATGTGTCTAATTACAGAAAGCAGAGAGATACACAATTTGAGAGACAGAGCAAGGGAACCTGAACTACATGATAAAACCTGGCATAAACCAATATGAAGGAAACAGAAAAACACAGAGAAACACCTGATTAAATGTAAACAAATAACAAACCAAAATTCCACATCGTGACATAAGTCAAGTCAAGTTTATTTATATAGCGCTTTTCAGCAATAAGGCACTCAAGGTGCTGTACATAAGGAAAAACATTACAATGATACAGAAAATCAAACAACAGAGGTAATTTAAAAAAACAAAAATAAAATAAAGAGAATAGAATGATGGATAAGAAACTGAAAGGAAAATTGGACTGAAAACTTTACAAATAAAGTTTAGATGGCACAGTCAAAGGCCACTCTAAACAAATAAGTTTTTAATCTTGATTTAAAGCAACTTAGGGTTTCGGCGCTTTTACAGTTTTCTGGGAGTTCATTCCAGATTAGTGGAGCATAAGAACTAAAAAAACTAAAAAAACATGTTTGGTTCTGGTTCTGGGTATGCAGAGTAGATTTGAGCCAGAAGACCTGAGAGGTCTGGGTGGTTGATACACTGACAACAAGTCAAGTGATTTATAGACTAACAGAAGTATTTTAAAGTCTATTCTTTGAGCTACAGGGAGCCAGTGTAGGGACTTTAGAACCGGGGTGATGTGCTCCACTTTCTTAGTTCAAGTGAGGACGCGGGCAGCAGCGTTCTGGATCAACTGCAGCTGTCTGATCGACTTTTTAGGCAGACCTGTGAAGACACTGTTGCAGTAATCAATTCTACTAAAGATGAACGCATGAATTAGTTTTTCAAGGTCCTGCTGAGACATTAGTCCTTTAATCCTGGAGATGTTCTTTAGGTGATAGAAGGCCGACCTTGTTATTATCTTTATGTGCCTCTGAAGGTTCAGGTCTGAGTCCATCACTACACCCAGGTTTCGAGCCTGACTGGTGGTTTCTAGCTGTATTAACTGAAGCTGTGTGCTAACTTTTAAACGCCCTTCCTTTGGTCCAAAGATTATTACTTCAGTTTTGTTTTGATTCAGCTGAAGGAAATTTTGGCCCATCCATGCATTAATTACTTCTAAGCATTTACCCAGCGCTTGAATGGGTTCATAGTCACCTGGTGACATCGTAACATATAGCTGTGTGTCGTCTGCATAGTTATGATAACTTACGTTGTTGTTTATTAAAATCTGAGCTAGGGGGAGCATGTAGATATTGAATAGAAGGGGCCCTAAGATGGACCCTTGGGGAGTGATCAACAGTGCCGAATGCTGCACTAAGCTCCAATAATACCAGCACTGTGGTTCTTCCACAGTCTGCATTTATACGGATGTCATTGAACACCTTGACAAGAGCAGTCTCTGTACTGTGGTGACCACGGAAGCCTGACTGGAAGACATCGAAGCGGTTGGTCATTGTTAGGAAGTTGTTTAACTGTTGAAACACAGCTTTTTCAATAATCTTACTGATAAAGGGGAGGTTTGATATAGGCTTCAGTGCCTTGTTCACAGGTGTTGATGTAGATAAAACAAGCAAAGCCAGAGAAAAGAAAATGGTAAAGTGCTGAGTGTGCAGAAAAAAGCAGGAGAAATAAGTGTCAGATGTTGCAGTGATTAAGTAAAGCACTGAGAAACAACCCAAGGAAAAAATGTAAAGCAACTTATTTGTGAGAACAATGGACAGAGCATAGAGCTATGACACATAATCTTACCCCTTTTTTTATTGGGTAAAAGTCAGTGGTTTGATGCAGTTTGAATGTATTCAGATTGTGTTTTAAGGTGGGTTAATTTAATAGGTCATGGTGTAAATTATGATGGTACATTGCCTTTTAATTTTTTATTCTGTTATGACCCACTTTTGAGCTATGACCACCTGCCCCTTTAAAGACTCTCTGCATGACCCACATATAGAGATAGAGTAACATAGCACTAACATGACTGTGGAGATTAGTGAGCTGCAAAACACAAAATACAGCATTAACATAGCATTTCCTAAAGAACAACTTAAAAAATGTTTCAAATGTAATGAAATTCGAAATGGTCTGAATTTTGTTATAAGTAATCCATTGTGACATTTAGTCATCAGAATGATTTAAGATTGACAATCACACCCATGTGCAAACCCATTGCACTCAAAGCTTCTCTCCTAGCTGCTGCAGAAACTTCCTCGCAGGATCTTCGTGTCAGTGCACTTCTGGATGAGAGCGTGTGCATCCTGCAAGGCCCAGTATTTTATAAAAAGCAGCAATGGGCTGTCTCTGCTTACAACGCTGTATATCTGATCCAGAATGTCCACACTGGATTCTGTGTTGTTGTAATACTGCACAGACTCTGGCTTTGCCTTCGGTCTATCAGTGATGCCCTCACCCATGTGCACAGTGCTTTCTCTGATAAATTGTTTGTGTTGCTTCTCCACACTTCAGCATCCTTGCTGTTTGGCAGAGGGCGGTGACTCATGCTTTGTTTTCCCAAGAGTACCCACAAGGCTAGTCTTTTTGGCCTGCAAACTGGTAGACAATGAAAAGCTCTGCCAGTTTCAGAACCAAATTCTCTCCAAAGAGTTGCCCTCTACTTTTCGTTTCCTCTTTTCCCAGATGTGCTCCTTGAACCGCCACCTTAACGTGGTGGAGGGGTTTGAGTGTTCAAATGATCCTAGAGGCTATGTTGTCTGGGGCTTAAATGGCCCTGGTAGGGTCTCCCATGGCAAACAGGCTCTAGGTGATGGGTCAGACAAAGAGCGGTTCAAGAATCCTTCATGAGGACAAATATATCGAGGCACGTGACGTCGCCCGGTACGGCGGAGCGGGGTCCCACCCTGGAGCCAGGCTGGGGTCGGGACCTCGTCGGAGAGCGCCTGGTGGCCGGGTTGCTCCTCAACCGGGGCCGGGGCCAAGCCCGAACGAGAGACGCGAGGCCATCCCCCCAGTGGGCCCACCACCTGCAGGGGGGAACCGTGAGGGACCGGTGCAAAGAGGATTGGGTGGCGGACGAAGGTGGATGGAGACCTCAGCGGACGATCCCCGGATGCTTAGGCTGGCTTAGGGGACGTGGAATGTTACACTCGCTGGGGGAAGGAGCCTGAGCTTGTGGGGGAGGTCGAGAGATATCGACTAGAAATAGTCGGGCTCGCCTCCACGCACAGCGTGGGGCTCTGGAACCCATATCCTTGAGAGGGCTGGACTCTTCTTCTACTCCAGAGTGGCCACAGGAGAGGTGGCGGGCTGGGGTGGGGTTTTGCTTGTTTGCCCCAGCTCAGCCGTCTAGTGTTGGGTTTACCCCGGTGGATGAGAGGGTCGCATCCCCTGCGCCTTTAGGTCTCTGACTGTCGTATCGGCCTACGGGCCGAGCGGTAGTGCAGAGTACCCGGCCTTCTTGGTGTCCCTGTCGAGGGTGCTGGATAGTGCCCCTCCCGGGGACTCCATTATTCTGCTGGGGGACTTCAATGCCCATGTGGGAAACGACAGTGACACCTGGAGAGGCGTGATCGGGAGGAATGGCCTCCCCGATCTGAATCCGAGTGGTGTTTTGTTATTGGACTTCTGTGCTAGTCACAAGCCATCCGGCGCCTCAGGAGGGGGAAGCAGTGCTTCGCCAACACTGTTTATAGTGGGGGTGGGAGGCTGCTGACCTCGACTGGGGACATTATCGGGTGGTGGAAGGATAACTTCGAGGATCTCCTCAATCCTGCCATCACGCATTCCCTGGTGGAAACAGAGGCTGGGGACTCAGGGTTGGACTCTTTCATCACCCAGGCTGAAGTCACCGAGGTGGTTAAAAAGCTCCGCGGTGGGAAGGCTTCGGGGTGGATGAGATCCGCCCTGAGTACCTCAAATCTCTGGATGTTGTGGGGCTGTCATGGTTGACACGCCTCTTCAACATTGCATGGCAGTCAGGGACAGTGCCTCTGGACTGGCAGACCGGGGTGGTGGCCCCCTTCTACCCACCAAGGGGTGTGTTCCAACTACAGGGGGATCACACTCCTCAGCCTCCCTGGTAAGGCCTACGCCAGGGGTATTGGAGAGGAGAGTCCCGGCTGGGGTAGTCGTACCTCGGCTTCAGGAGGAGCAGTGTGGTTTTCGTCCCGGCCGTGGAAACACTGGACCAGCTCTATACCCTCCTACAGGGTACTCGAGGTCTCATGGGAGTTTGCCCAAAGCGGTTCACATGTGTTTTTGTGGACCTGGAGAAGGCATTCGACTTGGTCCCTCGTGATGCCTTGTGGGGTTGCTCCAGGAACCCCTTATTAGGGGGCCATCCCGGTCCCTGTACGAGCAGAGCTGGAGTTTGGTTTGCAGTGCGGCACTAAGCGCGGACCTCGTTCCGGTGACATGTGGACTCCGGCAGGGCTGCCCCCTTTGTCACCGGTCCTGTTCATAACTTTTTATGGACAGGATTTCTAGACGCAGCCAAGGCCGGAGGGGGGTCTGGTTTGGGACCAGTGGATTTTCGTCTCTTCTTTTGCAGATGACATGGTCCTGCTGGCCCCTTATGCCAAGACTACAGCATGCGCTGGGGCGGTTCGCAGCTGAGTGTGAAGCGGCTGGGATGAAGATCAGCTCCTCCAAGTTAGAGGCCATGGTACTCAACCGGAAAAGGGTGGCTTGTCCTCTTCAGGTTGGAGGGGAGTTCCTGCCTCAAGTGGAGGAGTGAGGGAAGAATGGAGCGGGAGATTGACAGACGGATCGGTGCGGCTGCCGCAGTAATGGGGGCTGTCAAAATAAGGTGAGATCTTTCCATGTAATCCATGCAACATTCATAAACTGCTCACAGTTAAATCCATAAAAACTACAATAAATATCCTTTTGTGTAATCCATGCAATAATTATTTAAAATACACAGGTGAAGCAGTAGAGTGAAACAAGCATATTCCTCATGTTCTTAGAACTGACAGACTGGAGGCCTGTGGGAGCCACATATTTCCTGCCATATATTATCTGTCTTATCTTTTGCAAAAATATTAACACAGGTGTATCCAAAGAAATGATGTATGATGATTTTACATTCTTTCACATGTATTAAATGAAATTAGTAATCTTTGATTATCAAGTTAAAAAGAGTATGATTGAATGTGGTTAAGAAAACTGAGAGTTAAAGTAAAAAACATTAAGGGTTGACATTCTCAATCAGCTATATATGAAAAGAGATATAACGTTAATCCTTTTGTGAAGCATGAATATAAAAAGAATGAAGTAATGGTTTTAAGGTGTAAATGAAGTGAACGCTGTAACTAAAAGTTTGAGCAGCACCGATGTAAGAATTAAAGCCTCTGTTAAGAGGGAAGTGTAATGTGAGTGGAGACAGGAATAGAGCAGATGTTTCAGAATTGGGGAAGTGAGAGCTGTAGTTTTACAGCACCAGGCTGATGACTGAGGCGGGGGCACAGGTCAAAGAAGAGGCCAAGCAGGAAGCTCAGGACTGAGGTGATGATGGCTGTCTGAAAATGGACACGACTCGGGAAATTCCAGAAAAAAAGATCACCTTATGTCACGGGTGACCAATGGGACAGCCATGGCCAACAACCACTGGCCAATGAGCACAAAGAGTTTGGTGGAAATTGCTCTATAAAATGGGGCAAGAATAGAGGAATAGTTGGTTGTATCCTCGCAGAAGACCAGTGAAAACAAGATCGGATGGAGAAAGAGATGCTTAGATGGAAGAAGTACCAGGGGACACAGCCCTGCTGATCGACTGCATTAAAAAGAGGATCAACCCGTGAGCCCTGAAAGGACTGTGCCTCCAAAATTAAGAATTGATTTCATCTACAGCCTTTTTATCCAGACAACAGAAGTGAACTTGATCGGTGAACAGCTGATTGCTCTAAGTTTTAGGTCCTAGAAGTCCTGAATCAACCTCAATTATGTCCCGGGGTTTCCTTCAACTCTTAGCCTCTGGAAGCATTGTCCTCTGAGACATATGACAGCAAAGTTTCTGTTTTTTAACCATCGAAGCCTGGAGCATCAGAGCCTGCCACTTAAGGAGGAAAACTGAAGATCAAGTCGTATCCCCCTCAAGAAACCAACTTGTTGTTACCCTAAGGAACAGCTCCATCGGGTGCATGGACGAGGCCTTGTCTTCCAAAGCCTCTCCAAAACTCACTAGTTCAGCATCAGGAAAGACAGGTTGAGTTGATTGATTTATTTTATTATTGAAAATTTATTGTGTTGCTGAATTTAAGCTTTACTGACCCTGCAAAAGCGTTACTAATTAAAGAAAGCATATAAAATTCTAGTTAAATCGTGGACATCAATTATTTGGAGTCACCTTATTTTGGTTTTTCATTGGTGGTAAAAGTCTTGTTGCCTGGTTCTGAGAAATATAGGAGGGTTTTATAGGTGTTGCCTTAGCCCAAGTAGTTTAAAAAACAACGCCCTTTGGGGCTCGTGCCGAGTCACTAAAATTAACCTAGCCATATACCAAGTGCCAGTTGTAATATTAGGGCAATGAGCAGCCGTTAACAGGAGTGGATGTCGGACTGTGAACGACTGCGTTGGCTACTCAGTCGTCCAGACCTCCCGGTTGAAGAAGCGGCGGAGACTCTGGATGTAGGCTGTCAGAGGCTAGGCGAGTCGTTCCCGACAACAGCTTAAACAGAAACTTTCAGTGAACCTGCTTAGTAAGACTTTTTAGGTTTAGTAGGGAAGTCCGGACCCGTTGGAAGGGAGAGACTGGGATGAGCATCCCCTTAGAAATAGGAAGTAGGTGGGGAGGGTAGCTCATCGGACAACGAAAGGTGGCGCCCCCCGAACAGGGACCCTGATAGAGATAACGGGGCCCCGAAGAAGGATGCTCAGCAGAGGACGTTCTCTGTCTGAGCAACCCAGACCGACAGCCTGAAAGGGAGTAAGTTGTCTGTGACTGATAGGGCCATCAGTCACAAAACCCCTCGCAGTAACTGCATAGCATGCAGTTGAGGATAGGGCTTTATTGAGGGTAGATTGACCAGACCCAGACAGTAAAGCTAGTAGCCAAATAGTCTGAACCCATCCCTACTCGAATGTACCTCGAGAGGCTTTGGAGATGGACAACTCGAGACGACAAAGACATAGCGATGAACACGAAGAGATTGAAACACAGGAAAACCGACGGAGCTGGGAGCTGAAGGCGACACTCGTCAAACCGAAGTACCGACATCAAAACAGTTAGAGCTACACCGTTTTCCCTACTGAGTTGCTGCTGGGGGGGACGGATATTTAACATGGACTTCATCCGTAAAGAAAATGTTCTCTCATTTAACCAAGAGCAATCAGAGGAGACACTGGTGAGTCAGCTAACTAACCAACTCCCAAAGAGATGAATGTATTACTATTGTCACAGAGATAAAACATGGAATTTAGACTGGTTGTGATACCATGCCCCAGGCAGTCCAGAGGAAAGAAGACATAGTCGATGGTTACGTTGTGGACAGGGTTCCTTGAAGTTGGGGGACTGGGGGAACTGGTGTCACTGGTACAGTCCTATCCGAAAAATATGACCACGATGTAAAGATGGTTTCCAGTGAGTCTGGACTGAATGAGTACCTCACAAACCCACTGCCAGAGCCACTGCAAGACTGAAAGATTATGAAATAGAGACCAGAAAGATGAACCAGTTCAAAGAAAAGCTCCTTCGAGCCATCCAAGATGACGACCAAAGAGAGTTTGCTTGAAGAGTGTAGTTGAGTATGGCAGACCGGAGCCAACAAAGACCCACAGAACTGAAAAAGAGGTACTAACTTATGACTTAACGGCAGAAACAGAGAGTGAAGAAGAGGGCAACGAGTCAGAAAACACAAGCAAGACCCCAAAAACATGCTAACCCAGCCAAGGACCAACTGTTACCCCACATCGTAAGGCAGAAGGGGGACACTCGCTCCAACGGACTTGCCCAGATTAAAGCAGAAACCACCACAAGAGACTATCAAGAAGGGAATCCTCTTGTCAGCCGCCCTCGAGCGCCATACAGGAGCCCTCCAAACGTATGATCTACACACCAAGCACAGGGAGCAGGAACCACACCACAAAAGTAAAAGTAGAGACCTTACCTCTCAATTCGAAAAAGAAGCAAAGAGAACAGTGCTAGTAAACCAACACCGAATGACAGGAAAAGACAAAATGTCGAAGAAAAGGAAACACAGAAAAGTTAGTCAGGAAACAGACAGAGTCATGATGAGGAAAGCCCTAGACCCGATACCCCACAGATGCCAGACGAATTTGCCGGGCAAAATGGGACTCGACTCTACCAAGTCATCGGAGACCCCTGGGAAAATAGAGGGAGACGGACTTTGTTAGTTTTCACAAATGACAAACTTCAAAGTCCACAATACCAAATTCAGGAAAAAAAGTTAAGAGCCCAGGCAGGGGAAGATTACAAAAAGAGGGTTTCGAGAACTAAGAAGACCAAGTGAGCCAGAACAAAGCAAGCAAAGTGCGCCTGACTAGTGGAGCCGACCTCTCTTATTATGCTGTCATCCACTCTCCTATTGCCGCTTACAAAAAGGGAGAAGACCTGAAAGAATACAGAGAGAAAAATGTGGGTAGCCCTGGACGAAGGACTGAATGCTGCCATCAATCACGGCCAGAGAAGGGTAACAATATGCCTGGACGGACTGAGATCACATGACCTGCCATGGGAGTCAGCAGAAAAAGTGGCTGTTGCAACAGCACACCATGTAGTCAAGAATCTGCTGACAGACGCCTCACTGACCGAAATAGTCATCGTCACGTCCCTTAGCCAGCATGAGAGTCGGAGGAAGAGGGAGCTGGCGTTAGTAGAAAGGATGGATGAGAAGAAAGAGGAACCGAAGATCCCCTCACTTAGAGATACCAAGAATTCAACAAGGTAACGAAATCAAAACCGCACCCTGATGAAAACGCCACCTGTACAAGAGTGAGACCAGCCAAGCATCCCGCCTAGAGAGAAGACCAAAATCAGCAAAGAAAGACGGAGCTGCCCCTTCAACCTCTGTGCAGGCTGTAGAACGTAGCCTAGCTAATTGCAGCCTAGAAGACCTAGATAAAACAGATCAATCCCCAACAAAGGATTCAAAAGCAAAGAAGAAGACAAAACAAAGTCCAGCCAAAGAGGACCTCCTGAGTCCATTCAAAATGGAGCCATTGAACCAAGAAAGAGAAGACAGTGAAGTCAGTGGCTCGGAAGAAGAAGAAACCATCAGCACGTGAGACCTCTGGGGCAGATAGTGATGACACAGTGAAAGCCTGTTTTCAATTCCCAGTGCAGCTGGCAACCCCTCACAAGCCATCAAAGTAGGACAGAGAAAAGGAGAAAAAGAAAGCAGGGGAAGTGTTTGACATCTACCGGGTCTCAGAAAGAATGGCCAGAGACCTGACATGGGGGCCGGTTCAGGCGAATGATGGGCGTCGAGCGTACATACCAGAAGCTGGACAAAGAGACTATCACATCCCGGCTGTATGGGCTGACTGCCTAGAAGACAAAGTCGAACTCAGGGTAAAAGCAACAGTTGGGGAATGTGCCAACATCCTAATGATGCCATCCTACCACACCCTAGCAACTTATCAGCCCCTGACCAGCAAGTTCAGAACCGCTTATGTTGGAGTCGTGCATGATGTGATGTTAAGAAGACTAAAGAAAGCTGCATACAAGTATGCACAAGAGATTGAGCGACAGGATGAAGAGCTGTCGGACGAGGAAGAAAAGGAAGAACTTCCACTGCCGTCAGCACCGCGCTCCACAAGCAAGCCCGTAGGGAAAATGTCTGAACAACCCACGGCGTCCAGCCCTGAAGCTGATGTTTTCCGTGAGTACAAAAAGATCAAGACCTTAGTTAGAGAGAAAAGATCAGAAGAAAGTAGTGAAGATTACATCAAAGATGTGTGGCCGATGATTACCAATGCTACTGAAAGCGACGAAGCTAAAAAATTGTGGCTGAGCCATGTAAAAGCACATCCCTTAGACAAACAAGGAACAGTTCAAAGCCATTATGAGAGTTGGTGTTTGGAAGGACATGGATGATGAAGACTCCCAGATCAGAAAGAGCAAGACTGTGCATGGACGGAGGTCAGCGCCTTGCACGGTTGTGGCATGTGCCTTAAGCAAAACAATCTCACCAGCCAGATATGTGAAGCCCTCCGAAGTAACCAAAGGGAGGAGAGGACGAGATCGCTTTTGCCAAAATGCCGATGCAGGGCACAACAGTTCACAGATGGACCAAGCAGTGATTTCTCTATGATCTAGAGCAGCGTTTTACGAAGAAAGAAGAAAGGAAAGAGACAGGGGACAAGGGGCCAAACCAACAACTAAAGCCAGGTGAAAAGCTCCAGCCAATCCCCTAACAGACCGCCGCTTCAGAGAAGAGAAGAACAGCAAAGAAGATTTTACGGACCACCAGCATCGCAAGGCCCAAAAAAGAAAAGCACCTTTCTCCCTAGGGAGGAGTGCGACAAACTGTCCTCTGAAGAAAAGAAGGCCCTCTTCGAGTCCCACAGGTCAGGGACTGGGGGGCCAGCCAAGTAATGATGACACAGCCGCGAGTCACCCTGGAAAATGCCTACTGGAGGGGGAACGGAATCTACACAAAGGTAGAAGGGGAACCCTATCTAGTGGACACCGGGGCTGAGGTATCCATGACTCACAGAGGCCTAAAGATGACAGGATACCTTACGGTCCAATTTGCCAATGGGACTGTAGAAGAGATGCCGTATGGAACTTGGCAAGGAATCATTTGGGTGAAGGGTCCATACAACCTCATCACCGTCACAGACTTGAAAGAACTCAATAAACCTCGGGCAGAGCGCCCCTCTCTGTCTCAAAGGCTGAGCCAGCTATGGTCAAGGTTAGTAAAGTAGGATCGACTCAGAGTGGAACTGAGGCTCAAGAGTGGTACAAAGCAGTAAATGTGCCAGAAGTAACTGAACAGAAGCTGAAAGAAAGCGACTTCTCCCCGGCTGGGAAAGAGAAGTTACGGAAGATTATCACCTCAGTAAATGTAGCCCGGTTCAAGAATGACTGTGGAGACCTGGGACCAAAGTATGTGCACCTCATAGAAGGGGGAGTGCATCTACCAGTTTGACAGTACCCTCTGAACCCGGGTGCAGTTGAAGAAATGGACAAAATAGTTAAAAGAATTGAGCGCTCTAGGAATCATCAGAGAAGAGCTAAATCCATCACTAACAGTCCATCAAGCAGTGAGAAACCAGAGTCAGCAGGAGGAGGTTGGAGGCCCCAGTAATCAACTTTCAAGGCCCTCAACGAATAACCATAGCAAACGAGCCAGCCTAATCAATCCCCCAAGGAGCAATAAGAGACATTAAGAGTCAAGAACATATAAACCCTGCATTGACTTAGCAAAAGGATTCTTCTCCCTCAGACTCGCAAAAGCAATCACAAGGCAATACAGCATTTACACACAAAGGCAAGAGTTAATGTGTGGCAAGGGTTACCACAGGGGTACAAGAATTCCCTAATGTGTTTACCAGTCAGCTGTAAATGGAAGTTTTGGCGACCTAGGAGCTACAGTGTACATAGATGATGTGTTCTCATTGCAGATGACACAGAAGAGGAGCACCTGGAGAGACTGCAAACAGTGGTGGAGAGAATCACAGCAGCAAGGGACTAAAGCTGAATCTCAAGAAATGCCAGTTTGGGACAGTTTTCAGGTGGAATACCTAGGATTTCAAGTGACAACAGATTTGGACTCTCAGGAAGGATATCGAGAGAAGCTGGCACAAATCCAGCCACCTGAATCCGAAAAAAATGATCTACAAAAGATTTTGGGACTCTGTAACTACGTGAGAGAGGGATCATGTCCATAATTATCAAAGATATGCTAAGGCCATTATATGCCTGCCTAAAGAAGCAAGAAGGAGAAGAAAAAATGACAAAGGAAAAACTGGACAAGGACTGCATCGAACCAGAACGATCTGGATTAAGCTCAAAGGAGCAATCCAAGAAGCCGTGAGGTTAGAACCAAGAGCTTGACTGAAAAAATTGGTGGCCGAGATCAGCTGTGAAGATAGGGACTCCATGCTAAAAGTGAGCAATGAAAATGGGGGGTTAGTAACTTTGTGGGAGTTACACTTTGTCATCTGTATGAAGAAGAAATTCCCCCAAGAAGAAAAAGGAGTTTATGCTTAGCAGGGCTTGCTAGATACTGGAGCACCTAAAAGACTAGCACAGGGACCGCAGATTAAAGTCATCACTCAGAGCAAGTTCAAAGTATCTCAGAAAAGGAATGGTGGAAAGCACAAAAGCCAACCAAATACAAGGTGGGGAAGATAGGAAGGACATTCTGCTGGACCCCGACCTTGAGATTGGCCCAGCACAACCAGCCAGCAAGAAAGACACCCTTAGAAGCCGTTTTCTGTGAAAGAAAACGCCCACAAGACTGGGTCCTATACACTGATGGGTCGAAGAAAGGGGACTAGATCAGATTGGCCTACTGGGGGTTTATTCTCAAAAAGCCAACGGTCAAGAAAGGTGTCGCTAGAAAGGTAAACTCCCGGTAGTGCACAGGTGGGAGAAGTGACAGCAGTGCTGGAGGAATGTTGGAGTTGATGAAGAGAAGAATCAAAGATCAAAGGTAAATCCCACACACAGCCACTACTGTGCACAAGCTTTGAATGAAGACTTATCCATTTGGGAAGAGAATGGATTTGAAAAAGCGCCAAAGAAGTTTAGTGCCCATCACGATCTGTGGAAGAAGATGGACCGAGTTGAGAATGAGCCTGGAGCTTGAAGTGGAGCGCCAGAAGGCTCATACCCGAGAAGGGGCTCACTGGCGTGGAAACGATGAGGTGGATCGCTATGTTCGGGACTGTGGAGAATGTGGTCAATACAACGCAGGGCGTCGTGGACAGCGGCTGGAAGGTCTGACAAACAAGAGCACCATCCCCTGGGGCTCAGTGTGCATGGACGTCGCGGGCCCCATGGGGATAACAGGAAGAAAGGTGAGAAATATCTCCTGGTGCTAGTAGACTCAATGTCAAGGTATGTAACTGTAAGAGCAGCAAGGAGAGCCAACGGCAGCAGTGTCGTTGCCATGCTGGAGCAAGTCTGTAGTTCCCTTGGGGTGTCTAAGGAACCTGCGAACAGACAATGGGACTCATTTTCGCAACGCACAGCTTGATCACTGGTGCCAGGAGATATGGAGTAATGAGAATTTTACTCTCCACCATACACTCCCCAAGCGAATGGAGTGGTGGAACGCCACCATAGGTCTGGTGAAAAAACTGGATAGCAAAAAATGCTATTCTCGTGACTGGAGCACCCAAAGCTGTAGAAATAGGCAAGCACTAATGGACAGACATGTGTCAGTAGTAGACCTCCCCTGCAGCAGAAACTCAACAACGACCATTCTTCTCAACAAGAAGTGGGGCGGAGCTCCAATGAGAAAACAGGGAAGCCAACGCCTAAGGTTGCCATTCCGTGAGGGACAAAGAGTGTGGGTGAGAGCACCGAGATCACCCTGTGTCGCCAGCAGTGAAACCCAAGTACGATACCACTGACATTGTGACAAGCAAGTATTAGATCGTAAACACAGTGTTGTTACAGAAAAGAGGGATCCAAGGAGTTGAACAGCTCAAGCCAGTCTCAGCTAAGGATAACCAGAAACAGAGAGATAGCCAGTGAACCAAGCACCATGCCACACTACATCAGACTGGCACTGTATATGGGGGGGTTGCCATTCGAAGAACCACTTCAGGGCTTTGGGGCAGGAAGAGCCTTGAAGTAATTGGAACTTGCTAAAAAAGGATTCTGTCACAGAAGATGAAATGCTGTGGTGGAAAGAGGTCAAGAACTGTTGCGCAATCTGCATAGGCCCAAGTCAGACTCCAAAGTCCGCTGGAAAGGGCCAGGACGAAGAGAAACCACTACCATCACAACACCGTCGGCGACGAGTTAGACAACCTGCCATACAAGCCCGTCAAGGTAACGGACATCTTCATTTGTGGGGTTGAGGTGCCGGATCCACCACTCTCCCCAGAGTGGTCTTTGTGACTCAGTGGGATCTGCGTGAGGAAAAGCCACGAGACTGTACCTGCCTATGGGACGGTTCATTTCTTAAGTTACTGTTACTCTTGCGGGAGCCCAGACAAGATCAGGGAGGCTGATGCAGGTGGTTCAAGAAGAAGGCTGGCAAGTGAAGCGATTTTATGATCCACTCAGGTCCTTTAAACCACATGATGATGGAGGAAGCCTGCACCATATATGACAGCCAACCCAAGACCAAGACAGTGTGTCATTAATAGCTCAACCATCAGCTCCCCACTTACAAAGGGTTATGTGGCACGAAGGATGGGTGTCACCTGAATGATGGCCCTGATGGGGGACCAAACAGATCTGCTGACAATATCAATCAGGAGTCCTGGCCATATGATCCAGCCTCTCGGCCAGGTAAGCTGCCCCACCTTTAACACACCACACAACACCATCCCTGGTGTTTCGAATGCATAGAGACCAGGGTCCCGAAGGTGTCGGCACTGCAATGGAACAACCTCACGAAAATGAGGAGCAACAGCACGCAGCCAAGTGGATGGATCGGGCCCTGGGAGTTGAACAACCTGGGGGACATTTAATATTAGAAGTTATTGCAAATCCGGACCTCCCCTAGAAGACATGCCCCGACACTCCAAGGAAAGGGTGTGCTCGGGGTAAAGCGGCTATACTACTACACCACCAGTTTAGACGCCTGGGCTGGGGTAGCAATGGGGTCAGACCCAAAAACAGAAGGTGGGAGAGTTCATCGTAACCTCTGAAGCCTGCATCGCAATAGGGTTGCTACAGATTCCCCAGGAACCGGGCTCATTGGACAGACACACACATGACCGGCTCCACCCAGGAAGGTACCAACGGGCAGTGCAAATGGTTGTAGTTCGATATAGAGGTGTATACTCCGTCGGAGCAACTATAACAATCATTTCCAGAACAAACAGGAAGCAGGACCTGGAAGAAAGAGAAGTTGCAAGCAGCATACAGGAAATAAACGCTAACTTCCTGGCTGGGCTCTCTTGCCACAGAATGGAAATGGACAAGAAAGGAAAAAACTGACGGGACCAACGGAAAAAAAGGGACAAAAAGTTGTCAAGCGTCGAAGGACAAAAGGAAAAACACAAAAGGAGGAATGTTATTCACCAGTGGGTTCCTCCACAGTGAAGAAGGAGTTAACAATCGGCCCCAAACACCTGGGAATGGCCTGATGCACGGAAATACCGCTCTTGAAATTTGCCATCAGGTTGGTGTTATAGACACGCGATGAGCTGATTTGCCACTTTCTATCCATACTCGGAAAAGTTATATTTTCGTCTCCAATATAGAGTATCAGAGAGAGCAGATTGTAAACAACCTGACCATGCTTAAAAGGGCCCAAACCTGCAATGGGATGTAACTACTTTTACCTCTCAATACGACACAATGTCTCTGCCAGGCAAAAAAAGGGCGTCACCCGCTGGATACTCAAGTTTTCGTAACCCCTCACCAGAAGAGCCCGAAAACCTGCCATGGATATTCAATACAGTCAACTTAGGGTAGAGGAGAGTCATAGAAATCAGATTGAGGGGACCACATTACTCAAGAACACTACAAGGCACGTTATATGAAGTTTCAGTGGCCGGAGCTCGAATCTGGGGCACATCACCCTCTATGTCAAAGAACAGTGTGAAGGGAAAAAGAGCGCCAGCTTCGGCTGATCATGTCTTCAAACAACACCCCAATTACCCATTTCGGTGAAAGCAAAGCGCAGGTTCTACCCTAACCTCCACATCCACACTGTTACCATTCCGGATCGGCCAACGCCGTGGGCAAACTCAAGATTCACGGCCCACCCACTGTACACGTCCAATCCTGTATCCTGTTCAGAAGCGGGGTTGGCTTACAGAGACGTAGAAGAAAAAAGGGTAGCCAATAGACGGAATACTCTTGCAGGAACACAGATACAACCTGATTACTGGACAGTTACAGTGGAAGTGGGGATGGAAGGTTGGAACCTGGATTGCCTACCAATCACCCATTTATCAAACCTGATCAAAGAAAAACGGAGTGGACAGAACTGAAGAGGCAGATTCAACTTAATTAGCAGGCTAATTCGAAGGATTAATCATGCCAGAAACTCATTCAGATATGATTCCTCTCAGTTATTTAGTACTTTTAAATGCCCAAGACGAAGAACCTCACGACGACCCCAGACAACACAAGTCCCCCGACTCATTCCAAGCTATGGAAAAACGGATAAAGATTACGCGATAGAGGTCTTGTTTAAAGACTTGCTTAGGGTTTTTGCTTTGCTTATCGGCCAATTATTCTTTTTGTTAATCATAATTTACCAAGCTGGGAGTGGTGACCATGGAACTAACCCCTGTTAAGGTCGTCAGGTCCTTCAAATACGCCCAACCCAAAACCTGCTGGAAACAAAATTCAGCATGAACGTCTCTTTTTGCCTGGACAGGATACCCTTCCTTAAAGGAAACCAGTCTGGGTACTATCGGAAAGACAAAACATCCAATTTTAACCAGATTGCAGAAGGTGCTACAGAAAAGATCCAGCAGGATTAACGACTCCCACGGGATACCCCTCCCCCCCCGATACAACTTGTCAACCCACCTGGTCTATCTCCAACTTGGAACTCACTGACGAAGGAGTAATAAATGGGTGAGAATCCTGCCAACCGACTCATCCGCCGTTTTACAATTCGTTGCAATTGGATACACCCTGGACCGAGGGGTCCCAGAGTGCACTGCGGGACTGGGCCTGTGGCCTTAGTACAGTTTAAAGGCCCCCACGGTTATTAGGGACCTGAACTATCACCATGCTCCTTCAAGAGTTGTGAGTTGCACAGCCGGTTCCCTGTTGGGAATTTTGGGGAAAATATCAGGTTAAATTGTGACGAGAACTGTGTCCACAACAACCCAGAGGCATCCCAGCAGGCCGGCAACCAGCCACCGAAGGAGACCTTGTTATCCCCGCAAGAGATCCAACGCCTCCAGCGCAGAACCCTACACACGGTCCTAGACACTCTAGGGCCTAAGAAAAACTTCGTCAAACAGAAACCGTCAAAATTACCCGTGGTTTTTGGACCCCGAGAGCCTACAGACTGTATTAATACCAAGCTCAGACATTGACCAGCTGTTTTCTGGACATATTCACGCAATGCCGCACTTCAGAACTACCTACCCTTAGCCCCTTCTTTACACTCATGAGCTATCTCTCTTTATAACCTCATGTCGAAAACCCATCTGGGATTTTACCCCCCTGAACAGAGAATTGGCTGAACACGAACGGATTCCATGGGTATGGAAGGCTTATGTGCTCCCACTTCAAGGGAGACTCCCAAAGGGTTGAAAAGCCAGACCGAACAAATTTGCATGAAACTTGTTTTTCTCTGACGTCTGGAGACTTCGGGCATGGATCCAGTCTGATCTCAGAAGGGGGTGTCAAAAATAAGGTGAGCTCTTTCCGTGTAATCCCATGCGGACATTGAATTATGCCTACAGTTAAATCCATAAAAACTACAATAAATATCCTTTTGTGTAATCCCATGCAATACTTATTAAAAATACACAGTTGAAGCAGTAGAGTGAAACAAGGCACTATTCTCATGTTCTAGAACTGGACAGGACTGGAGCCTGTGTGAGCACATATTTCCATGCCATAGATTATCTGTCTTATCTTTGCCAAAAATATAAACAAGTGTATCAAAGAAAGATGTATGATGATTTTACATTCTTTCACATGTATTAAATGAAATTAGTAAACTTTTGATTATTTCAAGTTAAAAGAGTTATGATTGAAAGTTGTTGGTTAAGAACTGAGAGTTAAAGTAAAAAACATCTAAGGGTTGACATTCTCAATCAGCTATATAGAAAAGAGATTATTGAACGTTAATCCTTGTGAAGCATGAATAAAAAGACATGGAAGTAATGTTTTAAGGTGTAATGAATTGTGAAACGCTGTAACTCAAAAGTTTGAGCATCACCGATGTAAGAATTAAAGCCTCTGTTTAAGAGGAAAGTGTATGTTGAGTGAGACAGGAATAGAGCAGATGTTCAGGAATTGGGAAGTGAGAGCTGTAGTTTACAAGCACAAGGCTTATGACTGAGGGCGGGCACAGGTCAAAAAGAAAAGAGGCCAGCAGGACAGCTCAGGACTGAGGTGATGATGGCATGTCTGAAATGGACACGACTCGGGAAATTCCAGAAAAAAAGATCACCTTATGTCACAGGTGACCAATGCGTTGGCTACTCAGCCGTCCAGACCTCCGGTTGAAGAAGGGCGAGACTTCTGGATGTAGGCTGTCAGAGGCTAGGCGAGTCATTTCCCAACACCAGCTTAAACAGAACTTTCAGTGAACCTGTTTAGTAAGACTTTTCAGGTTTAGGGAAGTCCCGACCCGTTGGATGGAGAGCTGGATTGAGCAATCCCCTTAGAAAATAGGAAGTAGGTGGGAGGGGTTAGCTCATCGGACAACGAAAGGGCGCTGAGCCGGTCCGTTGTGGTGAAGAGAGAGCTGAGCCGAAAAGCGAAGCTCTCGATTTACCGGTCGATCTACTTTCCTAACCTCACCTATGGCCATGAACTTTGGGTCATGACCGAAAAAACGAGATCCGTGAGGCGGACACCCTGTCTACTTTTAAGACTAGGCTTAAAACTTTCCTTTTTGATAATGTTTATAGTTAGATTGGCTTAGGTTATCCTGAGCTATCTTCCTTATTTTTCCTCCGTCTTCTTCTCCCCTTGTTGGATGGAGTAAGGGGGAGTCAGGATTAGCCTAAACCGGCTCAGTTATGGTTGAGGTGCAAACACACCCTCCATTTCTGCTACCTGTATGACCCCCTCTCTTTTCCAATGGTTATGGTCAATCTGACAGAGAGAGGTATCCCAATCGTTGTGGTTTTTTTAGTAAAAACAATGGCCATCAGTGGGCTCTAGATGGACAAACTGTCTACTTTTAAGGCTAGGCTTAAAACTTTCCTTTTTGATAAAACTTATAGTTAGAGTGGCTTAGGTTATCCTGAGCTATCTCTGTAGTTATGCTGCTATAGGCCTATGCTGCTGGAGGACATAATGACCACTTTCACCCTGTTCGCTACATTCTCACACTACTCTCCAATTTTGCATTATTTGCTGTTATTTCAGCTTTTAACTTTGTTCTCTCTTTTCTCTTCCTAAAAGCTACACCTGGCCTTGCTCTGTGTCTACCTGTGACACCTTTCTGGAGAGGAGAATCGTCCAAGCTTCTGCTGGCAACAACTTAATGCTCACCCTCTACCAATGATCCACATGGCCCTGTCTTTCAGTGTTTAACCCTTTCTCTCTCCTAGACATGGCTACTGGCTGAGCTTTTATTGTGACTAACCTATCTATATGTGCTCTCTTTCAGACTCTAAACTTGAAAACTGGCTCAGAGATTTATCTGTTCTTTCTTTCTAGATGAAACGACTAAAAGGAGCTACATCCATTAAAATTTACTTTCCTTCACATAGGAAAGTACTCCTGGATCAGTGCTTCTTGTTCTCTTTGGTGTCCACCTTGCTCTGTTCTCTCTAACCCCCAAGTCGGTCGTAGGCAGATGGCCGCTCACACTGAGCCTGGTTCTGTCTGGAGGTTTCTTCCTGTTAAAGTGAGTTTTTCCTCTCCACTGTCGCCATGGCATGCACTCAGTATGAAGGGATTGCTGCAAAGTCAACGCCAGTGACTGTCCACTGTCTCTACATGCTCATCCGGGGGAGTGAATGCTGCAAGTCACTGACTGGATGCAATCTGCTGGGTTTCCTTTCCATAGACAGAAAAACTTTTTATCCAATTTGAATAAATAACTGAATCTGACTGCACTGTTCAATGATTAGGATTAATTGTAATGTATGTACCTGACTTCAAGTGCCTTGAGACAACATGTGTTGTGAATTGGCGCTATATAAATGAAACTGAAATGAACTGAAATGTATTTTCAATTAAAATATACACAGTTTTAGGAAAAGACAAGGACCAGCAAGGATTTGTTTGTATTTGACAAAGTAATTAAACCTACAAACTCCAGAACAGTGTCAAAAGATCCATGGTTGTTCTAGTGTTAAAATGTCTTACAACATGCCAAGTTGTAAGAAGAGTATGTTTAATCCTGGAGCCCACAGGTGAATGCTGGAATGTGGGGATTGGGGTGGATTAAATAAACTGTCCAAGTTGGTAAGATATGTTTGATTTGTTCTGTGAAGATCAGTGGTACAGCTAGAGTTAACTGCCTGAAAAAGCACATGGGCAATGTGGCTTTAGTCCTCACAATAATTTTTTTGGAATTTGTATTTAAAAAAGACAAAAACATTTTTCTTCTAGTCAAGTCAGGCTCACAATATACAGGGGTTGGACAATGAAACTGAAACGCCTGTCAATTTAGTGTGGGAGGTTTCATGGCTAAATTGGACCAGCCTGGTAGCCAGTCTTCATTGATTGCACATTGCACCAGTAAGAGCAGAGTGTGAAGGTTCAATTAGTGGGGGAAGAGCACAGTTTTGCTCAAAATATTGAAATGCACACAACATTATGGGTGACATATCAGATTTCAAAGATGGAAAAATTGTGGTGGACGTCTTGCTGGCGCATCTGTGACCAAGACAGCAAGTCTTTGTGATGTATCAAGAGCCCACGGTATCCCAGAGGTTAATGTCAGCATACCACCAATGAAGGACGAACCACATCCAACAGGATTAACTGTGGACGCAAGAGGAAGCTGTCTGAAAGGGATATGGTCTAGGTGCTAAACCCGGATTGTATCCAAAAACAAAAACCCCCGGCTGCCAAATCACGGCAGAATTAAATGTGCACCTCAACTCTCCTGTTTCCCCCAGAACTGTCCGTCGGGAGCTCCACAGGGTAAATATACAGGGGCCGGGCTGCTATAGCCTAACCTTTGGTCACTCATGCCAATGGCAAACGTTGGGTTTTAATCGTGCGAAAACGCCAAATTTTGGGCTGTGGAAAAGTGAAAAATGTATTTTTTCTGATGAGTCCACCTTTTTATTTTTTTCCCCACATCCGGGAGATTTTACGGTGTGGAGAAGCCCCAAAGAAGCGTACCACCCAGACTGTGCATGCCCAGAGTGAAGTGGGGGTTTGATCAGTGTTTTTTTGGGCTGCTATATCATGGCATTCCTTTGGCCCAATACTTGTGGTAGATGGGCGCGTCACTGCAAGGACTACCCACCATTCTTGAGGACCATGTGCACCAATAGTTCAAACATTGTATCCAAAGGGCGGTGCCGTGTATCAGGATGACAAAAGCACCAATACACACAGCAAGACTGGTGAAAGATTGGGTTTTGATGAACATAAAAGTGAAGTTGAACATCTCCCATGACCTGCACATCCCCAATCAAAAATATTTTTTGAGCCATTTGGGGGTTTTTGGGGGAGCGAGTCAGGAAAACGTTTCCTCCACCAGTATTACGTAGTGACCTGGCTACTATCCTGCAAGAAGAATGGCTTAAAATCCCTCTGATCACTGTGCAGGACTTGCACATGTCATTCCCAAGACGAACTGATGCTGTATTGGCCGCAAAAGGAAGGCCCTACACCATACTAATAAATTATTGTGGTCTAAAACCAGGTGTTTCAGTTTCATTGTCCAACCCCTGATATTATATATATTATATATATAATATATATATAATATATATATATATATATATATATATATATATACAGTATGCTCACCAGCCACTTTATTAGGTACACCTGTCCAACTGCTTGTTTAACGCAAATTTCTAATCAGCCAATCACATGGCAGCAACTCATATATATATATATATAATATATATATATATAAATGCTGTAAGCAAGGAAGGCTTTCAGAAATATGATGATCGTTTTTTTTTTAGTGAGCGGACCCAAACATACAGCCAAAGTCATTAAGAACTATCTTCAGCAAAAAGAAGAACAAGAATTACTGGAAGTGACGGTATGGGCCCCACAGAGGCCTGATCTCAATATCATTGAAGGATGTGAGAAAGCCCACATCCACAGAAGATCTGTGTTTAGTTTTCCAAGATCTTTGAATCAACCTACTAGCCAATTTCCTTCAAAAACTGTGTGCAAGTGTACCTAGAAGAATTGATGCTAATTTGAAGGCGAAGGGTGGTCTCACCAAATATTGATTTGATTAAGATTTTTCTTTTGTTCATTCACTGCATTTTGTTGATTGATGAAAATAAATGAATAAAACGCTTTAATTTTTGAAAGCATTTTTTGTTTACAGCATTTTTTCACAACTGCCTAAAACAAAGGATATCTACAGGGGTTGGACAATGAAACTGAAACACGTGGTTGTAGACCACAATAATTTATTAGTATGGTGTAGGGCCTCCTTTTGCGGCCAATAAAGCGTCATTTCGTCTTGGGAATGACATATACAAGTCCTGCACAGTGGTCAGAGGGATTTTAAGCAATTCTTCTTGCAGGATAGTGGCCAGGTCACTATGTGATACTGGTGGAGGAAAACGTTTCCTGACTCGCTCCTCCAAAACACCCCAAAGTGGCTCAATAATATTTAGATCTGGTGACTTTGCAGGCCATGGGAGATGTTCAACTTCACTTTCATGTTCATCAAACCAATCTTTCATCAGTCTTGCTGTGTGTATTGGTGCATTGTCATCCTGATACACGGCACCGCCTTCAGGATACAATGTTTGAACCATTGGAAGCACATGGTCCTCAAGAATGGTTCGGTAGTCCTTGGCAGTGACACGCCCATCTAGCACAAGTATTGGGCCAAGGGAATGCCATTATATGGCAGCCTAAACCATCACTGATCCACCCCCATGCTTCACTCTGGGCATGCAACAGTCTGGGTGGTACGCTTCTTTGGGGCTTCTCCACACCGTAACTCTCCCAGATGTGGGGAAAACAGTAAAGGTGGACTCATCAGAGAACAATACATGTTTCACATTGTCCACAGCCCAAGATTTGCGCTCCTTGCACCATCGAAACCGACGTTTGGCATTGGCATGAGTGACCAAAGGTTTGGCTATAGCACCCCGGCCGTGTATACTGACCCTGTGGAGCTCCCGACGGACAGTTCTGGTGGAAACAGGAGAGTTGAGGTGCACATTTAATTCTGCCGTGATTTGGGCAGCCGTGGTTATATGTTTTTTGAATACAATCCGGGTTATCACCCGAACATCCCTTTCAGAAAGCTTCCTCTTGCGTCCACAGTTAATCCTGTTGGATGTGGTTCGTCCTTCTTGGTGGTATGCTGACATTACCCTGGATACCGTGGCTCTTGATACATCACAAAGACTTGCTGTATTGGTCACAGATGCGCCAGCAAGATGTGCACCAACAATTTGTCCTCTTTTGAACTCTGGTATGTCACCCATAATGTTGTGTGCATTTCAATATTTTGAGCAAAACTGTGCTCTTACCCTGCTAATTGAACCTTCACACTCTGCTCTTACTGGTGCAATGTGCTATCAATGAAGACTACCAGGCTGGTCCAATTTAGCCATGAAACCTCCCACACTAAAATGACTGGTGTTTCAGTTTCATTGTCCAACCCCTGTATAAAACCTCTTTAAAATCTTCATCTGTTTTGCACTGTATTTCATGAAACTATTGTGAAGTACAGGATTCAATGGTGAACTTGTTGCTGAGTTCAGTCCATGTTGTTTTCTATCTGATAGTGCCAGTTTATTCTTTGCCGGATTAACCTTTATCATTTTGCCTATTAGTCCCTCAATTTATAACATTCTTAGTTGGAGCAGTTTTGAAAACAGTTAATGGCAAATAAAATAGGAAATAAAACACTCTTACTCGTCGTCTTCCGCTTATCCGGAACCGAGTTGCGGGGGCAGCAGACTCAGCAGAGAAACCCAAACGTCCCTCTCCCCAGACACCTCCTCCAGCTCGTCCAGGGGGAGCCCAAGGCGTTCCCAGGCCAGCCGAAAGACATAGTCCCTCCAGCGTGTCCTGGGCCGTCCCCTGGGCCTCCTCCAGGTGGGACGTGCCTGGAACACCTGCCGAGGAAGGCGTCCAGGAGGCATCCGGTATAGATGCCCGAGCCAGCTCAACTGGCTCCTCTCGATGTGGAGGAGCAGCGGCTCTACTCCGAGCCCCTCCCGAATGGCCGAGCTCCTCACCCTATCTCTAAGGGAGTGCTCGGCCACCCTACGGAGGAAGGTCATTTCAGCCGCTTGTATCCAGGATCTCGTTCTTTCGGTCATGACCCAAAGCTCATGGCCATAGGTGAGGTTAGGAAAGTAGATCGACCGGTAAATCGAGAGCTTCGCTTTTCGGCTCAGCTCTCTCTTCACCACAACAGACTGGCACAGCGCCGCCATTACTGCGGCAGCTGCACCGATCCGTCTGTCGATCTCCCGCTCCATTCTTCCCTCACTCGTGAACAAGACCCCGAGATAAGACGCCCCAGCGCATGCTGTAGGTCTTGGCTAGAGGGGGCCAGCAGGACCACGTCATCTGCAAAAAGAAGAGATGAAATCCACTGGTCCCCAAACCAGACCCCCTCCGGCCCTTGGCTGCATCTAGAAATCCTGTCCATAAAAGTTATGAACAGGACCGGTGACAAAGGGCAGCCCTGCCGGAGTCCAACATGCACCGGGAACAGGTCCGACTTAGTGCCGGCACTGCAAACCAAACTCCAGCTCCGCTCGTACAGGGACCGGATGGCCCCTGATAAAGGGCCCCCGATTCCATACTCCTGGAGCAACCCCACAAGGCATCACGAGGGACACAGTCGAATGCCTTCTCCAGGTCCACAAAACACATGTGAACCGGTTGGGCAAACTCCCATGAGCCCTTGAGTACCCTGTAGAGGGTATAGAGCTGGTCCAGTGTTCCACGGCCGGGACGAAAACCACACTGCTCCTCCTGAAGCCGAGGTTGGACTATCAGCCGGACTCTCCTCTCCAATACCCTGGCGTAGGCCTTACCAGGGAGGCTGACGAGTGTGATCCCCCTGTAGTTGAAACACACCCTTGGTGGGTGGTGGTCCCCCTTCTTATGAAGGGGGACCACCACCCCAGTCTGCCAGTCCAGAGGCACTGTCCCCAACTGCAATGTTGAAGAGGCGTGTCAACCATGACAGCCCCACAATATCCAGAGATTTGAGATACTCAGGGCGGATCTCATCCACCCCCAAAGCCTTGCCACCGCGGAGCGTTTTAACCACCTCGGTGACTTCAGCCTGGGTGATGAAAGAGTCCAACCCCGAGTCCCCAGCCTCTGTTTCCACCAGGGAATGCGTGATGGCAGGATTGAGGAGATCCTCGAAGTACTCCTTCCACCGCCCGATAATGTCCCCAGTCGAGGTCAGCAGCCTCCCACCCCCACTATAAACAGAGTTGGCGAAGCACTGCTTCCCCCTCCTGAGGCGCCAGACGGTTTGCCAGAATCGCTTCGAGGCCGACCGGTAGTCCTTCTCCATGGCCTCACCGACTCCTCCCAGGCCCAAGTTTTTGCCTCTGCCACAGCCCGGGCCGCAGCACGCTTGGCCTCACGGTACCCGTCAGCCGCCTCAGGAGTCCCACAAGCCAACCACAGCCGATAGGACTCCTTCTTCAGCTTGACAGCATCCCTTACTGCCGGTGTCCACCACCGGGTTCTGGGATTGGCGCCACAACAGGCACCGCAAACTTTACGGCCGCAGCTACGGGCAGCAGCATCGACAATAGATGCGGAGAACATGGTCTCTCTCTATGTCTCCAACATCCCCCGGAAACTGGTCAAAGCTCTCCCGGAGTTGGGAGTTGAATACATCCCTGGCAGAGGGCTCTGCCAGGCGTTCCCAGCAGACCCTCACTATGCGCTTGGGCCTGCCAAGTCTGTCCAGCTTTCTCCTCCTCCAGCGGATCCAACTCACCACCAGGTGGTGATCAGTGGACAGCTCAGCCCCTCTCTTCACCCGAGTGTCCAAAACATGCGGCCAAAGGTCTGATGATACAACAACAAAGTCGATCATTGACCTCCTGCCTAGGGTGTCCTAGGTGCCAAGTGCACTGATGGACACCCTTATGCTTGAACATGGTGTTCATTATGGACAATCCGTGACTAGCACAGAAGTCCAATAACAAAACACTACTCGGATTCAGATCGGGGAGGCCATTCCTCCCGATCACGCCTCTCCAGGTTCCACTGTCATTTCCCACATGGGCGTTGAAGTCCCCCAGCAGAATAATGGAGTCCCCGGGAGGGGCACTATCCAGCACCCCCGACAGGGACACCAAGAAGGCCAGGTACTCCGCACTACCGCTCGGCCCGTAGGCCGATACGACAGTCAGAGACCTATCCCCGACCCGAAGGTGCAGGGATGCGACCCTCTCATCCACCGGGGTAAACCCCAACACGAGACGGCTGAGCTGGGGGGCAACAAGCAAACCACCCCAGCCTGCCGCCTCTCCCCGTGGGCCACTCCAGAGTAGAAGAGAGTCCAGCCCCTCTCAAGGAGATGGGTTCCAGAGCCCACGTTGTGCGTGGAGGCGAGCCCGACTATTTCTAGTCGGTATCTCTCGACCTCCCGCACAAGTTCAGGCTCCTTCCCCCCCCCGCGCGAGGTAATATTCCACGTCCCTAGAGCCAGCCTAAGCATCAGGGGATCGGTCCGCTGAGGTCTCCACCTTCGTCCGCCACCCAATCCTCTTTGCACCGGTCCCTCACGGTTCCCCCTGCAGGTGGTGGGCCCACTGGGGGATGGCCTCGCGTCTCTCGTTCGGGCCTGGCCCGGCCGGGTCCCGCGAGGAGTAACCCGGCCACCAGGCGCTCTCCGACGAGTCCCGACCCCAGGTCTGGCTCCAGGGTGGGACCCCGGCCCCGCTGTACCGGGCGACGTCACGTGCCTCGATTTAATGGTCGTCATGAAGGATTCTTAAACCGCTCTTTGTCTGACCCATCACCTAGAGCCTGTTTGCCCTCCTTGAACCGCCGCCTTAACGTGGTGGAGGGGTTTGAGTGTTCAAATGATCCTAGAGGCTATGTTGTCTGGGGCTTAAATGCCCCTGATAGGGAATAAAACACATAACACATAAAACAGCTACTTTTCTAGTTTTCTGTTGTTGCTAATTGTGCTGTAATGCTGGCTTGCAGGTGAATATATAACTCTACTATTTGTATTTCTACCCTTGACTAATCTATAATTGTGCTACAGTGGACAATATTTGTACTTTTTTTGCTGCTGCTGCTATGGAGCTAAGTTGCAATATACCAGTTGGGCTGGGGACTAGCACTCATCTCGCACTAATGCTGGATATTTGTTATTTTGTAATTTCAGGAAATCTGAGGTTCACCTAGTTTCTTGTCCCTTTTTCACACATATGGTATATATGGTCTCCCTCACTGGAATCCTGTCACTCTTATAGCTAAATTACAGTGAGGTCAGTATAATTTCTGTTAGATGAGGTGTACATCGTTTTCACAAATTCTCTGATTATAAATATTCCCACTTCATTCTGCTAAGGGCGAATTGTCTAAAGCACCCAGGGTTTAGGAAAAGTGTCTCTGGCCTTCTTTACCACCTTTAGGTGGCTTTCTTCTGCCACCAAAATTACATTTCCTTTTCTAAAAGCTACAGATATTCTAAAAAGCAGGATACTACTGAACTAGTAAACTGGGAAACCTATAGACACTCTAGATTTAATGCAGTTGAGTTGCAGTCCATATAATTTTTATGCCAGCCTCTCACTTATGTCAGAGATCAAGACAGATATTATTTGAAAAGCTTTTAAAATATTAAAATGTCAGTTTGCACAGCCTAGGCTGGAAGCAATTTCACATTTGATTTCAGAAAAGAATTCTGCGAAGTAATCTTTTAAATTAGTTTGTTTCTGTGAGAAGAGCAGAACATTTGAAGATTAGCTCTAGACAGAGAACTATGTTTTAAATTAACCAACTCTGGGCATTACATGAGGTAAAACAGTGCTGGTCAAATCACTTAGCAGAAACAGAAAAAATATTTTGTTAAAACTGTATGTTTTAAATATCAAATACATAATGTATGGGTCTTCTTCTCCTACCCTTTTTCTTAACTTATATTTTTAGAACCTGGTAACCTGGTTTTGATTATTTAAACATGATTGACATGGACTGACATTTGGTTCTACAGTTTTATCTATCAAGGCAGTCATTGTGCTATCCGAACATAGTACCCTGCAAAAACATTGCTCAAAAAAATAAATGGAACACTCAAATTACACATCCTAGACCTGAATGAATGAAATATTCTCATTGAATACTTTGTTCTGTAGAAAGTTGAATGTGCTGACAACAAAATCACACAAAAATCATCAATGGAAATCAAATTTATTAACCAATGGAGGCCTGGATTTGGAGTCACACACAAAATTAAAGTGGAAAAACACACTACAGGCTGATCCCACTTTGATGTAATGTCCTTAAAACAAGTCAAAATGAGGCTCAGTATTGTGTGTGGCCTCCACGTGCCTGAAAGACCTCCCTACAATGCCTGGGCATGCTCCTGATGAGACAGCGGATGGTCTCCTGAGGCATCTCCTGCCAGACCTGGACTAAAGCATCTGCCAACTCCTGGACAGTCTGTGGTGATACGTGACGTTGGTGGATGGAACGAGACATGATGTCCCAGATGTGCTCAATTGGATTCAGGTCTGGGAACGGGCGGGCCAGTCCGTAGCCTTAGTGTCTTTATCTTGCTGGAGCTGCTGACACACTCCAGCCACATGAGGTCTAGCATTTTCCTGCATTAGGAGGAACCCAGGGCCAACCGCACCAGCATATGGTCTCACAAGGGGTCTGAGGATCTCATATCGGTACCTAATGGGAGTCAGGCTACCTCTGGCAAGCACATGGAGGGCCGTGCAGCCCTCCAAAGAAATGCCACCCCATACCAATACTGACCCATTGCCAAACCGGTCATGCTGAAGGATGTTGCAGGCAGCAGATAGCTCTCCACGGTGTCTCCAGACTCTGTCACGTCTGTCAGATGTGTTCAGTGTGAACCTGCTTTCATCTGTGAAAAGCACAGGGCGCCAGTGGGGAATTTGCCAATCCTGGTGTTCACTGGCAAATGCCAAGCATCATGCACGGTGTTGCGCTTTGAGCACAACCCCCATTTGTGGACGTCGCGTCCTCATACCATCCTCATGGAGTCAGTTTCTAACCGTTTGTGCAGACACAAGCACATTTGTGGCCTGCTGAAGGTCATTTTGCAGGGCTCTGGCAGTGCTCCTCCTGTTCCTCCTTGCACAAAGGCGGAGGTAGCGGTCCTGCCGCTGGGTTGTTGCCCTCCTACGGCCTCCTCCACGTCTCCTGGTGTACTGGCCTGTCTCCTGGTAGCGCCTCCAGGCTCTGGACACTACACTGACAGACACAGCAAACCTTATTGCCACAGCTCGCATTGATGTGCCATCCTGGATGAGCTGCACTACCTGAGCCACTTGTGTGGGTTGTAGAGTCCGTCTCATGCTACCACGAGTGTGAAAGTACCACCAACATTCAAAAGTGACCAAAACATCAGCCAGAAAACATAGGTACTGAGAAGTGGTCTGTGGTCCCCACCTGCAGAACCACTCCTTTATTGAGTGTGTCTTGCTAATCGCCAAAGATTTCCCCCTGTTGTCTATTCCATTTGCACAACAGCATGTGAAATTGATTGTCAAACAGTGTTGCTTCCTAAGTGGACAGTTTGATTTCACAGAAGTTTGATTTACTTGGAGTTATATTGTGTTGTTTAAGTGTTCCCTTTATTTTTTTGAGCAGAGTATATTCTTACCACTTGAGCCCCTTCACATTTTGTCCTGTTACGGCCACAAACCTACATGGAATTTATTATATAGGTATTTGTGTTCAGCACAACTGATCGGTTTAATACATAGCCATCTTTCTGTACCAGCTTGCACAACTGAAATTTAAGCACATTCTTCTTTGCAAAATGACTCAAGCTCTGTCACATTGAACAGATACTATCTGTGAACACTATTTTTTACCTTTTGCCACAGATTTTCAAATTAATGTGCTGTTCTAAATCATCAAAACCAACCCTTATAAAAGGGGTCTGGCCCATTGATTTCACAAACAAACTTCCTTGCTGATTGAAAATCACCCAAAATCTACCAGGGGTATGCATTATTTTGGGATTAATTGTATAAACTATCTTTTAATTTTGGTCAACTTCATGTTTATTATCTTTTATCATAATCTTATGCATTTTGTTTTGTTTTTTATCGTTTTGATATTATTGTGCTTATTATTTAGCATTTATGGTGTCTATTTATATCAGCCACAGAGACTTTTTAAAAATGATCATTTTGACTTATAGATCCATGTACATTTAACTTTCGCACATGCAGATCTTTGTATTGCTTTCTTGTTTAAAATACATTTTCCCGTTTCTTTTTAGCATGAAATTGCTAACAAAAAGCAACCCACTCCAATTATTTTTGAAAGTGGATTTAAAACACAATCTATGATCTATTAAAAAACAATCCCAATTTTTTTAAGCAAAGAATACATTTATGAAAGCAAAATTATCTTAAGCAAAAATAAATAATTAGAAGAACAGTTCAATAAGTTTGACTGAATTGTTACACATGTTGGTCAGCAAAATAAATATTTTCTGTCATACTATAAGAGTGCTATGCTGCCTCATTCTCTTTCTTTGGATACTGCATACACAATTAGATCTAAACTAACCCCTGACAGGAGTGAGGTTCAACCTCACCTGTGGACACATCTCAGAATAACGTCTGTGCAAAAAAAAAAAAAAAAAATGCCGCAAGGGGCTCAGAAACACCTGGTTGTGTCACCCTTGGCAGGATTAAATGTTTGTCATAGTTAGCAAGGATAGTTTACATTACTGTGGAGGAAATTTGGACCACTCTTCTTTTTTAAATGATTTTATTTAGACCCTTCAGCAGGTTTTACAGAATAAACAGCCTCTCTAAGCTAATGGCACACCATCCCATTTGGATATAAGTCTGGACTTTGACTAGACCACTCCAAAACCTTTACTTAGTTTAGTTTTTTAACTGTTTTATTTTTTTGAGGCATCCAGAGGTGGTGTATTGGTATGCTTTGGATCATTCTCCTGGTGCACCACCCAGGTGCGGTAACCTTAAAGGCTTAAACTGATGGCCAGACATTCTATTCACGATTTTCTGGGGGAGAGCAGAATTAATGTTTTTATCAGTTAGGGCAAATTTTCCAGGTTCTGAAGCAGCGAATAAGCCCCAGTGCATCATAGTGCCACCACCAGAATTGAGTTTAGTAATTACATCAACAATTGTATTCTGTTCATGAAACTCAATCAATAACATGCAAGTTAATTTCAGCACAATGTTTAAGAATTCCTTCATCAGAGGATATTTTTGAGACAGATACCACATTACTTTAAAATGTATATCAGCATTAAAGGTTACACATTTGACATATTCACATAGTCCTATGTACATTTACAAGTAAAAAATAAGTTAGCTTGTGCAGATGCATGTGTCACCATTTTGTTGTGAGCATTCGTTTAATTGTTAAACAACCCTACCGGTCATGCTCAACTGATGAAACGGGCTGTTGCAGCATGTGAAAAGAGGATCAAGAGGATAAGCAGCTGCCTTGGATGTGCGCTGGTGTGTCATCTGATTTTTGATCTTTCTGAGAGAGCAAGTTTGAGATCCTTTCCTCAAGGGTCATTCTCAATATTTCATGACTGTGCAATGCATCTTTTGACACTGAAATATTCCTTGACTCAAACATGCGTAGTAACAAATGTTTTTAGTGGGAAGCATCTTTAGGTTTGTTTTGTAATTAAAGAATAAATGACCCCAGACTTTATTTAATATAATGAAGCGTAGATTTTCTTGATGCAGCTCACGCACTTCAAAGACATTCTCTTTCCTCTTGCAACCTTGCAAGCCCCCATAACATTTACACTCTTTATTAGCCTTTTACAACTGTTCCACTAGCTGATGGATGCATGACAAAGCAATAAAAAAGTTGTTTGTGTGTTGTACAAAATGTGTGAGAAAAGGCCTAAGGGCTTTTATTTTCCTGCTAAAGCACCATCAAAGGCAGTGTTGATGGTGGTCAGTACTTTAAAGTGCAAACACTGTAATGACATAATAATGAGCTGACACTTTTTTTTTAAAATGTGTCAACATTTGGAAATCATAATGATGATAGCTGACACCAACACATAACATCAGTACTTTACCATTAATTAAGTCACTTTATGGTGGGGAGGGTGCAGCCTCTAAGTGGAATATAATCTTATGTAATTGGTTTCCTTAAATAGATGGAGACATTGCCCATGGTTTTTGGAAATGATACATAAAATCATTGATTAATTTTGTAAATGCCATCCTTTGCTAAATTTAAACCAAGATTCTATGAGGATGCATGCTGCAAATACATAATATTTGCAGAACACCAAAAAGAACCTGAGTGGAAGAGGCAGTCATGTCAGAGATCTGTTAGAGCATTTTCTGATCTAAAATTCTGCATGTCGATCTTTTTAATTTGTCCAAATTTATCATTTTATGTCTTGGATATGATAACCCTTCCAGTGAGATCTAACCAGAATAAGGAGTGGCCCAGGAACCATTCTGATCAGATGCCAGAACGATTTTAGCTTCAGTAAAATAAATCTGTCTGGGCTGTGGAGGCTTAAGGGTAAGATAAACCTTCAAGGGGGCCAATGTCTAAAACACCTTAGCTGGCTTCAAGCAAAGCTGAGGAGCAGCAGCTCTACTGTGACAAACCTCCGGATGATCCACATCTCATGACTATACTTGAGATTCAGAATTTAGAGCTTCGCATTTTAGCTAAGTTCTCAAGTTGCCACCATAATCCAAAATGCAACTTTGAACTAAACTTTAAACTATAAACTTTTTCAGTTTAAGGAAGAAAATGATCCCCAGCTAACCAAACAGTTAGTTAATAATGCGACTGTTAATATAGGTCAGTGCAGTTTCAGTTAATTGTGTGCCAACTGAACTTAGAAAAAAAAACTGTTTTTCTTATAAATAAACTCGGGGCTTTGTTTGAAATGTATTAGTGTTTCAGCTGTGACCTGCCCAGGGTGTACCCTGCCTTTCGCCCAATGACCGCCGGAGATAGGCATAACCTCCCCCCAACCACCCAACAGGTACAATCTCGTATAGACAATGGATGGATTTTCAGCTGCTCTTTATGCAGCTCTAAATCCTTCACTGGGAAATTTCTGGATATAGCTAAAGACAACAGGTCATATGACAGAAGGCAGTAAACTTTAATGTAAAGAGTAAAAAAGTATGCCGTATTAAATCAGAAATACAGCGCAATATTATTTTTGCAAGCCTTCCAAACAAAAATAACTTATGATCCCTAACAACTGACCAAATAAATTGCAGATTCATAGCTAGCTGGTTGTGCAGCAGACAAAAAAAAATACAGACAGTATCAGTAGTTGAGCTTAGTCAGACTGATACCAAGGATTTAAAAATATCACGATCTGAATCCCAGTCTGACCTTGGCACATCCCCACTGTATACTATGTAGGTCCAGGTCGCTGATAACTTCAGTACCTGAAAGATAAGAGTGTGGCTATTCTGCACTGTACACATTCTAAAGAAAGAATTGTATCTTTAAAAAATATATATTATGACTAATACAATTAAAATTATTGAAGATATAGGTGAAAAGTGTTCAGCCAGTTTTATGCCTTTACTTTAGCTAATTATCATTTTATCCATACAACATATGAAGCAATACATTAAACTCAAAGGCTGGCTGAAGCCTGATGAACTATGAGACACAACACAATTGATTGATTACTTAGAATGGAACAATGAACTTCACGCACAACTCTATATTCAGAACATTTGTCATGATGCAAAGGACTGAAAGGACTTGTTCATCAAGGGTTTTCAGATTTTAATGATCCTCTAAGGGACTTATTTCACACTTTGTCTTTCTCTTTCTTCTTCTCGATCTTTCACTTCCTTCAAGGAGAAATTTCAGAAACTTAGATAAGGATTGCTTCACTGAGTACACATGACCTCATTTCCTCATGTCACAGTGAGCTAATGGCTTTGGACAGTACAAGTGAAGATCTAAAGTATTTAAAAAATATTCTTATTTTAGGCCCATGTATTTCAGACCGTTATATGTGGGAGTAGACAGGATTCAAACAGGGAGCAAGCACTTTAATGTTTGACCACTTTAACCTTATTGAGCTGTAAATGCTGAGCCTAAGTCAGAGTGTACAAAATAGTTTTGGTCACTCTTTTTTACCTATATAATATTTTCATTTGGGTGAGAACAAAATATATATATATATATATATATATATATATATATATATATATATATATATATATATTATTATATATATATAATGGACATCTTTGGTAGCTATTTTCAGGTACAATAAATCCAAATGTTGCCCAGTGGTGTCTAATAATTTTTAACACATCATTAACAGATAATTGTTTGCAACTGGCACCAGTCAGCACTACAAAATTAAATAATTCTCAAATCTTACTTTCATTTCTAAAGTTGTGCAAAAAAAATAACAGTTATATTTCAGCTTTTCTGCTCTGAATTTTGCTTACTTCACAGTGCTGAAAAAATTGTCACCAATGAGCTCCTCACGGCCACTGAAACTGGATCCCGTATCATCTCCCACCATCCTTGACAGATTAGCTTCCATCAGATTATCCAGAACACCCCTGGAAATGTTTTATTTATATATCTGGCTGTTCTGATTTAGTCAAATTCAAATCTTTTACATCACTGTCCCTTTGGTGTACCCCAAAGGTCTGTGCTTGGACCAACCATGTTCATCATCTTCCTTCTCCCTCCTAGTAATAATTTTCACAAATATGTTAACCATTTATATTGCATGCTCTCTGACACCCAACTCTACCTTTCCACCTAATCGACATCATCAATCCCACTCACCTCCCTCTCTGACGGCCTACAAGAAATTTGATACTAGTCACCCTACTTAACAGTGACAGAACTTAGGTTTTTTCAGCAGCACTAAATCCACCCTTTCACAAATAAACTGTACTTTTGAAAGGTATTACCATAACAAAAGTAATAGGGAGAACAAGTATTTGATACATTGCAGATTCTGCAGGTTTTGCCACTTGCAAAGCATGTATAATTTATTCATTTTTATCATAGGTACTCTTCAAAGGGCATCTTCAATGCCCCCACTGAGGGAAGAAGGTTGTTGGCTAAGATCTCCCAATACAAGGCCCCATCCATCCTCCCCTCAATGCGGTGCAGTCGTCCTGTCCCCTTTACAGAAAAGCACACCCAGTGAATAATGTTTCCAACTCCATGCCAACCCCAAGTGTATTATTCAAAGATACTCATATGTATCAAAATCCTTTTAATCTTATCCATTTTCGCCTACCCAAGGTGTCGCCCGGAGACAGCTGCACTATATTATATTTGTCTTTTGACCTATTTATGAAGTCACATGTTTTTTTTCATCTTTTAATAAATTAAACAGAAGTATTTTTTGTTGAGAAAGAATACTTTATCTGTGAAAATAAGCCCTGTTTTAGTTTAAAGCGAGGCAGCAAACTTTAAAATAGTGTTTGATTTTGTCAGAGGCTTAGTAAGGGATTTTCAAGGAAGTGGGGAAAAAAGTAATAAGCAATATTTTTCCTAAGTAAATTTATGTCTTATTAAGCTACTAATATCACAAAACATGTTGGTAGCAACCCAAGTAATTCACACATGCAAGTAAATCAAAAGAAATCGAAATAAAAAACAGGTAATAAGTATTGAATGTGCCTATTGAAATTTAAACGATACTTAGTAGAAATTCCTTTGATGACAAAGACATGTCCTTTATCAATAAATTGGTTCAGTGCAGGTGTGATGTTGATTCATTCTTTTAACTGTATTAAAATTTTGAAGGTTTGGGAGTCCTCTTTGGATCGTTTCGTATTTTGTTTCTCTAAAACTAGTTCAAAGAATCCTTGGTGCTGTGTCTGAGATCACTTTCTTTCTAAAAAATCAACCTTCATTTCATGTCCACATGCTTGTCAAAAAAAGTTTCTTGTTAAACTGTGATTACTCACCTATTTTTTCCTGTGTCCAGAGTGTTGTGGCAAATGCTTGACTGGGGGTCAGGACACCAGTTGATGGTTACGGGAGAGGCCACAGGTTAAGAGTGTGGGGAATTTCTGTACATGGGCTTTTGGTGTTTCCACAATTGTACAAATTTTAACCTGAATATCCTAAAGTGTAAGGTTAAAATTTTAAATATTTAATTATTTCAAGGTAAACTGTAAAATGTACACTACCAGTTAAAAGTTTGAACACACATTCAAATTAAATGGTTTGTCTAAATAATGTTGGGAAACTGTTTCAGGTCACTACTTCATTGACATGGTTTTGTTTAATTGCCTGACCAACGTGCACGAACACTCTCAGGGGACAGGAAAGATTGCAAATGTTTATTGAACACAATGATGAGAATGGTTAGAGAGATCTTGATCTTGACCAGGAACTTCTTTGGGTCATGAGACTGCAGTGTCACAGATAAGGAGACGAGATGTGAGCGGGGGCTTGCAAGATCAGGAAATTATGGAAGGAGGCTTACTGGTAGATGAAGATGATGATGCCAGGGGGGAATGAGCGGAATCCAGGGAGAGGTCCAAGTGTGGATAAGGATGGCGATGAGACAGAAGCAGTCGGAGGGTCTTGGCTTGACAGGTTGCACAGAGATGAGGGAAATGAGGAGCCTTAAGGTTGCCAGCTGTAGGGGGACATTGTCCAGAAGTTCTTAGGAGGTAGATGGCTTGAGGCTTGAGATCCAGGAACACTCCAGGTGTGCCTAAAGTCAGCACAGGGAAACCTTTAACGAGGAACAAACAAGAGGAGAATGTCAGACTAAGCAGACACATAGGAAACACAACGAGGCTCAGGAGGCTTGGGTTACCACTATAGGTTAAGAGTCAAGCGTCGAAGGACTGGCAACCAGCTCCTCATATTCTCCTCCATAGAACTAAGGAGTGTCCAATCAGGCCTCCAAAGGTCCCCCACACACAGGTAGTAGTGCGCCCTCCAGAGGAGAACCTAGGAACTCCAACCAGACTGACACACAAGAACACAAACCCCCAGATTCCTGACACTCATAAAGCTCAATGAGAGAATGCCAAGAGTGCGCAAAGCAGTCATCAAAGAAAAACTGGGCAATTCTGAGGAATCTAAAATATAAAACGTGCTTTGAATATTTTACAAGTTTTGTTTGCTACATCGTTCTACATAATTTTGATGTCATCGCTGCATGTGTCTGCAATGTGAAAAGTAATAAAAATAAGGTAAAAGAATTACATAACAAAGGTGTGTCAAAACTTTTGACTGGCAGTGTATATTTTGTGTATATAGATGGTAAAATTATGGAATTTGGTAAACTCACTGGTAAATTACCAATGGTTTAATTCCATTCACATCTAAAACTATTTAAGGCTGTTATTTCTCATTGCATTGCTGTTGGAAGGCTTGTTTTTGACTCATCTGATCATGGAATGTCATAATTTTATTCTTCTTTTGCTATTCCATGGTAATAGGAAACATTTTTACAGGCCATCCGTTAGGATTAAATCAGTTGGTATTAATCAAACCCTGACAAATTCCCACTCTTTTAATCCAATATATTACATATAATTTAATTTGTGGACTTTTGGGGTTTCTTTTGTATGCGAAAATTACTTGAGTGATTACCAAGATAAAGCGGGACAATATGTGTTGCCCCATTAGACATACTTTACTTGTCGTGTCCAGTACTTATTTACTAAGTATAACTCTTTTCTTAATTATATATCTAGCACCACTCTTAATACAATAGATTAAGTTGCATAGCTAGTCATTTCCATATATTTCTGACATTTTTAAATTAACATTTATAAGGAACAACTGACATCACAGGGTTTTGTTTGCTCCTGAAAAGATGCAACTGTCTGCCTATCTCAGAGCCATCACTGCTTGCAAGTCAACCTACTTTCCTTGAACAAAGCTGACATTTACAGCAAACCACTTAGACACTTCTCCCACAGCTGTTTATACTCTCACAGAGGGGATGTCATCTGTTGAAACTTTTCAGTTAGCATCAATCCCATGGGATGCTTTTTCAAACTGACATTTTCAACACAGTCTTCCTAAACTTTTTTTCACATAGACCTAAAAATAGAACTCTGTCTTTAGTTAACATCTTATATCAATCCCCCCATCCTATTGCAAATCACTCTCCCAGCATCCTTCGCATTCCTGTAAAACCTTTTCATGTGAGAGCCAAGTGAGATTTTAATCAAAAATGCACTGGACTGAATTATGTACTGAATAATTCATGTTTTGTTTTTTTTAACACTCAGTTCTTGGTATTTTTTTATGCATTTATGTTTAATAATGTAATACGTCAAATTCCTAGAAATAATAGCACGACTTAGTTTTTTTATCTGTAGGTTGACCATATATTTTAGGGATTTTTTGAGTAAAAACAAAAATTTCCACTCTCACTGCTCCCAACAAGCTCAATAAGTGTTTACATCCCTGCTGTTTGCACAGTTCTTCCATTTTTTTGTAAATAGTGTCTTGTTGTTTTTTCTCATGCGCAATTAGAAATTTGTAAATTTTTAACTACGGTGCCCAACAGTTTTGTGGGTTGAGTTTACAGTTTTATTTAATTTGCTGTTGTTTTTGCTATTCGCTGTTTTTGAATTTGCAGCATTTTTTCCATTTTCAGTTTCTTTTTATTACTTTCTGCTGTTTTGGTAATTTGCTGTTGTTTTCATATTTGTACATCATTTTCCTCTTGCCTCTGTCTATTTTCTCAAATTGCAGCATTTTTCTTTTGCAGTGCTTTTCTGTTGCATCGTTTTTTTGTGTTTGTGTGTTGAGTTTGCATCCTTCATGAATTATGGACTTTGCATCATTCATGTGTTTGCAGCACGTTTTCACCGTTTGCTGCGCGTTTGCCCACTGTACCCTACTCAGTTGCGCATTTCCTATAAAATAAAGTACGCTTTTTGTAAATGTTTCCCCCTTTACGGTCCTTTTGCTGTCTACACGTACCTTTTTGTTTTTTTTTTTTACATTTGGGAGTACATGCATGCTTCCATTTGATTTTTACTTTGCTGCTGACACACCTAAATTTCCCCACTGTGGCAAAACAAAGCATATTTCTGTTGTATTCTGTTTTATTCTATAATAATACAACCCTCGTGAAAATCAATAGAAATTCAAATTGACTGTCCCCTCTGAAAAAGTTGTGTAAAAGCCTTAATTTACTATGGCAGTAGGCCAGTTGCACTGTAAAAATGTTTGTAAAATCCAACTTTTATTACACTTATTTGTTTTGGGAGGAAAAAAATCCATGTTAAGACTAACAAATGAAAAGCAGCATATTTATTGTTACCCCTAATTATTCATTTAAAATAAATTTAACAGAATATTTTTTTATTTATTTTGTATTTATTTTTAATAATCATTGACTTACTGTTGATCTATGAATGTGAAGTAACATTCCTTTAGGCTCAAAAAGGGCCCATATTTATTGTGGCCACCACACACAGTGAGTTAGGATAGATATTCTTTAAGGCCTTGATATCGCGAAACGTGTGTTTGGAGTTGGACTCAAGTCCAGGCTGGAGCAATGGATGAACATGGTGATAATTTACAGTTAATAAGAATGAAGAACTTACAGGAGTGCACAAGGAACACGGGCAGGATAAACAGGCATGGAAACAGGGCATGGAAAAATAACAGTCAGACTAACAGGAAGTGTAACACACATTCTAATGGGAGGATCCAGCAAAGAACATTGAGAACTAGAAAGCTTATATGTAGGAGTGGAGATTGACAAGAGGTGCCAGTGTGTAAAAATCTGAAAACATGTGGAGCAGCTAAGACAGAAGGTAAGGAGGGAGACTGCATGAGGGAGACTAATTTACACAGAGGAGCTGAACAGAGATACAAAGAAACCCAGAGGGAAATCTAACATAGATCTAAGAAAAGTAATCCTAAAAGTACAAAAAACATAAGAATAATCACAAAAACTAAACTGGGAAGAGACTGGTTGTTGTCACCCAAGTCAGCTTCATTGACAACCATGTGCAAAAGAGAACAGTTGACAGCAGTCAGAGATGTGTTCGAGAGCCATTCTAACTAGACAAACACAGAGCATTCTTTTATAACAGGTTCAAGATAATCCACGTGAAGCTAAGGCCCCCTCCTGAGGAAAAATGAAAATCAGTTGTAATTCTTGGAACTGATGCCCTGATATAGTAGCATGGTTATCTGGGACTCTTCGTCCCTCGAACCCTCTCTGGAACAAACAGCCATCTGTAGATCCATTGCTCCTGACCCTGATTAGAAATTAGGTTATAGTTTAAGTGAATGGGAGAGGGGGCGATTACTATTTTAGGTCACACAGAGTATCCATTAAACACAAAGAATGAACTAATCAACACCCATAGAACATAAACAACAGTAAATGATAACACAACCACAAAAGAAACCCAAAAACCCAAACACCCAAGTCCCATACCACCTCAACACACATTTTTCTATATAGGTTACAGTGAATGATTCTACATAATAGCATAGTTTTAAAAAGATATCATATGGAGAGAATGACAGTGGTGGAAGTTTCCAGTCAAACAGAAGTGTAGTTTGACACAATTCCCTCATCATTGTACTCAAAAGTAGGGCATCATGTAGTAAGTACGAACATGATTGTAGATGATCATCTTGTTTAAATAACATGCCACAGCAGCTGATAAATACGTACATACCATAATCCTTGTTATCCATGCTGTCCTCTATTCTTAAACTCAGCACACTCTGGCAGAGATAAACATGATGTGTTAGAGCCGAGACTACACCACATGAGGCCTCCATTAGGCTCCAAGTAGCAGCATCAACTAAAGCACTGGGATATCCCTAAGATTGATAGTGGCAGACTTAAGATCAGTTAGGAGGCCTTCCCACTTTCTGCCTCTGGTCCAAACCCAATCGTCCTTCCTGGGGAAAAGGCTAGGGACACATACACTACACAAAAGCAATATTGTCTGATAAATTGGCTTTTCTTGCACAATCATACACCAGAGTGTTCCATGTGGTCTTTGGGAGCAATGTTTTAGAGCTGCAACATTTTCAGAGGGAAATAGTGAGATAGTCTGTTTTGCAAGACAACTATGAAAGGATGGAATCATGTGCTTTGTAGTAAACAAATCACATCCATATAAAAGCTAAATAAATTTTTTTTTCCCTTTTTTGTGAGGTTTATTGAAAAACAAACTGAATGCGATCTGAAGTCAAAGCTAGATATTTACATATACTATAAAAAGGTTCAAAGCAATTCTTATCAACGTGTAACATGAATTCAGATTAACATTTCCTGAATCAAGCCAGGATAACCAGAGTTCATTTTATTTGCTAAATGGTAGAGTAATGCTTTTTACTTTCTTCACATTCATACATTTTACAATGTTCACATTCTTATTTTTTTCTCAGTTGTCTGGCTTACAACCTTCAACACTGTGTAACTTGGCATAAAACCTTTGGATATTCTTCCACAAGATCTCACATAATTTGCTGAAATCTTGGCCCATTCCTTCTGATAGAACTGGTTATAACTGAGTTCACACATCTTTTCAGCTCTTCCCACATTGAGATCAGGGCTTTGCCATGACCACTCCAAAACATTAAGTTTGTTCATAAGCCATTTTGTAAGTAACTTTATTGGGCAAGTTTTTGCACACAAGCAAGGAATTTGACTACAATTTCACATGCTTGCAGCACACATACATTAAAAAATAATTATATGAACTTTAAAGGAAATAAAAAATAGAAATAAAAAAAACAATTACTATGTACAAATGTGTATGTACACCCAATATTAAAACAATGTCTTTTAATAAGACATATTTTAGTAGAAATTTGTATATTTTTATTTCACAGTAGAGTAACTGACTGCTCTGTCTAAAAGGTGTCCATTGTGTTAATTAGAGAGACAGCCTGGGAGAAGAAACTCTTTGTGGCAGTTGTTTTTTGCAATTAGCACTCCATAGCACTGACCCAAAGGTAAAAGTCTGAACAGCTTATGTCTAGGATGTGTGGGCTCTGCAGAGATTTTAGCTGCAGATGTTACTGACCCAGGACCTGTACATATACCGGATAAAGGGAATGTCAGCTCTGATGATCCTCTTTGCAGACCCGAATGTTTATTGCAGTCTAGCCCTGTCTTATTTTTTTGCTGAGCCAAACCAAACGGTGATGAACGAATACAGCACAAACTGAATAATGGCTGTGAAAAAGATAACCAGCAGATCCTGTGGCAGGTTGTACTTCTTAAATACAATTGAATTTATTTGCTGGAAGAAATACCGTCTCTGGTGGGTCTTTTTGCGAACATTGTCTATGTCAAAGGACCACCTCAGATCCAGAGAAAATGTGGATCCTAAGAATCTGAATGGATCCACGGTAAACAGAATGTTGATAAAGATGGTGAGGGAAGGGAGTAGGTGGGGTGTTCTCCGGAAGTCCACTGTCATCTCCACAGTCCTGGCCAAAGACCTCAATTTCAGTTTTATTAGACCTAAGGTGTTTGTCCCTATGAGGATGTGCAAACTATCTTTTTTAGATTTCTTTCAGAGTTACGACTTCTTCTTTTTAACCCATGTTGGTACAGGATTCATTCTACCTTAGCTAGTTTCATATTAGATCTTCAATCAGCATCTTCTTAGTAGATGCTGATTGAAGACTGCAAGAATAGTAATCTCAGTGTACGTAACCAAATAGGAAAAAGGAATAATTTTGGTAATCCTAACTGGCCTAAAACAAGAAAGGTTTAGTCTAATTTTATGCCAGAAAAGTGGAAAATGTGGTATTTTTTAAATATATTGTGAATATAATTATCTGATTTCAAGTTGAATATTTTTACCTCTTGATATAACAAAAAGTCTGATTTACAGAATTTATTATTTTTTTTCTGTTAAGTTTCCCACAATCTTAGGTGAGCAAAAATGTACACCTTAATGTAATTGGTTGCACTGTAAAGCTGTTAGCCAATTATTATTATTATTATTATTATTCTCTTCACAGTCACAGTTAAATTGGCTTTCATTTACTGTCGTACAGTTACAGAGAAAACACACTTTGTTAAAGTCCCAATTTGGTGCAAAACTGTGTTCTTTGCCCCCAGGGTGGTTTAGTAGAACTCTGGAAAGGTGTTTCAGCTTGCTCTGAATTTAAAAACTAGCTGACAATCAGACCTCGAGGAATATTGAAAGGTTTTTCCAATGCATTGGCCTGTCAAATGTTTTAGTTGAAGCACTGCAAAGTGTTGTGGCTAAGAGAGGAATGTATGTCAAAACTGTTGGGTGCACTTTAATTATGGAGAGGGATTGAACAACCTGCCTGACTAGTCCGACATTATTCAAAAGTAATTAGTTGCTTGTTATTTTAATTACGGATCAAAGGACACAAGAACAGAGTTAATCCAGAAATGGCATGGCTGCATTGCCACACAAAGACATTAAAAAGGAATAGAGTGGGGATTTTGTCCATTCATAATTTAATCACAAGCTGGTAAGCAATGTTTCTGCACTGCCAAAGTCCAACTTTAAAAGTTTTCATTTATGTATAAATCTACTGCTGACTTATGAGATGTTTTCTTACAATTATTTAATGTTCCTGGACATGTCTGTCTCAGACTAGATTGTCTGAGACAATCAGGAAAAGGAAGGGGAGTTCTCATTTACATTAATTACATAACCTCAAGTTCTTTAAAATCAATCAATATAACTATAGATTGGAATATCTGGCTGTGAATATTGTTTTATTGCCTTTTCTGTTATTGTTCTGTTCAACCCTCCAGCTTTTAATCTGTCATTTTATCAAGACTTAGATGCAAACAGTTAAACTGGAAAAGCATAATTATTTTCCTTGCAATTTTAACATAAATTGGTTTGATAGACCATATAAAAAGAAACTAAAGGTTCTTCAACAAGATCAGCACCAGTTTCTCATTTCAATAAACACAAGTGAGTTTGAACTCATCGAACGAGATCATGATGCAGATATTTGAGCAGAAGTTAACATGTATGTCAACAAAGCCAGTTTCAACCCTCTCAGCCCTCTTCGCCTTATATTCGTGGAAACATCTCATACAAGGTATGACAAAACTTATCACACTTGCTAGAAAAAGGTCCCCAACTTCAAACCAAAACACTACAAATCTATAAACACAAGCTAAACTTAAAGTCATTTTAAGTGTGCAACAGTATGCTTTAAACTGGACATGAAAAACTGCAAAGAGGTGAACAAATCTCTAAACCAGGTCCCCTTTGGAGTCCAAACCGTTTTAAAGACTCAGATGGACTGGCAAGAGTGGGAGGTCGGATGTCACTTGCTGATCTTTCATATAAAGAAAAACACCCACTGATACCTGATACTGCCTAAGAAACACTATGTGTCAACTCTGCTTGTAAGACATTACTACCAAAATTTTGCTCTCCTAGGTTGCCACCTGACCGAGGAAGCACTTTGATATGTTGGTGTTTGGATAATCAGAGCCAGAAGGTTATTGTCCAGTGTACTAAATCAATGTGTCAGTTGAACAAAAAATGACCAAGCTACTACAGGACAGACTTGTTATGGAGCCTTCATTCATTCGAGTCAGCCTAGATGTTTTTAGACTCTGGAGTCTTGTCTCTCACAAGACCAGAAAGGTCTGCAGAAAGTAAGTGTTTCACAATTGTTTAGCTGCCTTAGGACTCATGCAGTTAACAAAGAGGTAATTGAATCTTTGTCCACCTTAAGCTTTATTAATTCCTTAAATTAGTTCAGTCTAACCTTTCCGTAGTTTTTGGCTGAGAGATAAGAAGTTAAGAGTAAAGAAAATGCAAGCTTTGCCAATGCAATCTGAGGCAGAAAAGCTGTAGGGTGATGAGGGTTTAAATTGAGAAAAAAAGCTGGTTATCATTTATATCACATATGGCTCAGTCTGACACCTTGTGAAAAATGTATTGAGTTTGCAACTCTACATTTTCAGATAAATATCAGTAAACTGCAAACTGAAATAATATTACAGTTTAATCCTTTTCAGCCAGCTCAGACTCCAAGACCAACCCACAATAACATTTTGTTAGAACACTTGTTAGAACAAGAGGCCAAGTGCACAAGACATTCACAATGCAATATGTAAAATTTGGCATTTTTAAATAAGTATTACCCACTGTTGGACCATTTGTTTGCTACTAAATACCCCAGTATGGTCTGCTACCACAATTCCAAGCAGGCATTGCAGCTGATAGGAAGGGGCGTCGCAGCTCTGATGTCACAGTGGACAATATAAGGTATATGAGGCCACTCCCTCTTGCTGGAAACCGAGACCGGTTACCACGCAACGGAGGCACGCATCCTTCTGGGGAAGACACTAACACGTGGGTTTTCATTCATTCTCCCCACTGACCAGAAACTCATGGGACTCAACGAATTAAGCTTACCAGGATAGGAAGACTTGTAAGTTTTACTTTACCGATCGAAGACGTGAATTTAACACGTGACCAAAAACACCACAGAGGTTTCAAGTAGACGAAATTTTCATCCTTGTTTTGTTCCAGTCAGCTGCTGACGGGCCATCATATTTTTCCCCTTTGCCAAAGGAGGCCAAAGAACGAAGACTGACCGTTTTCCTTTAAGTTTATTATGGACGCGTAACTACTTCCCCCCTCTCTCCCCCTGCTCCAAAGAAAACGACAACAAGTAATCCTGTTTTGTTTTATTTCTATTAGAAATAAATTGGGCAGGAAAGAGTAGGATTTTAGGGCGATTTAGAATCGCCACTTATAGTCCGATGTATTTTAAGTTGTATGTGCATGCAATGTCTTATTGAAACTTTGATTGCTGTTGGACTCTGAAAGCCGGCGTGCTTTGAAGCTGTGCGTGTCTGTGTTTTTGAACAGCTGAGCGCAGACTCAGATGAACTTAAAGTTGGACTGCCAGAACCTCGTGGTGAAAACTCACTATTCCTTTGTCTTCACTCCTCGTGTTTTTCCACTGGTTGCCGCCTAAACGTTTTATGACCCTTTGTTTTTTACTGAGCTCCAACTTTGGGAGTTTTATGACTGCAGCTTGGTGGAGGCCGCTCCCAAAGCTTTGCTCAGTACCATATTTTCTATTGTTTTGCCATAACTGCTGATTTGACTTCATACACACTCAATGTTGTTTTATCTTGTTTAGTCAGTCATTTTATCCCTTTTGTGTAGAATTTTTGCATGCTTGATTAGGTGAAGATTATTGAATCAGAATAGCGAGGTGTATCAGGGCTGTTGATTTAATAAATGTTCACGTAGATAAAGAGAAAGCGTTTGTTTTTATTTTGAGCAAGAGTGATTTGTCTGTCAAAATAAGGTCAAAGTTCCCCCACCTTTGGTGAAGCGGTTGATTAAACAGTGACATCCAGTAACAGTTATCAATAATTACTGAGAATTTACTAATTGTAATTATCAAGGGCTTTGAGCCATAATTACAACACCAGAGGACATCTCTGATTTCGATTCGTAAGTAATGATTTTTGGTTAAGAAATTAATCTTTTTCAAATTATGATTTTAAATTATAATTCTTGATAAATATTAATCAATAATCATAATTCTTACACCACAGTGTGCTTGTATAATCTATCTAACTCTGTTTTTGGTGAGCAATAACAAGTTAGAAACTCAGTAAAACAAAACAAGAAAATAACTAATGCTTGCCAAAGTGCCCTCATTCTTTTCCAAATTTTCCCTGCTGGCTAACTTATTGGGACTCTCACTGGCCACACTCTCACACTGTGCATTAGATTGATAATTTTCATTGATGCTATCTGACATTTCTGAGATGATAGTGATTTTATTTGCACAACAAATCTATATATATCCTGGAAATGAAAATAGGTTCTTATCTAAAATGGTAGATCTCTAACTGAAGGTGACTAATTGTAAGTTAAGTTTTCTATTCTGATTGTTTAATCTCCTTTCCTTTTTTAAACATGCCATGGATATTATATCCAAACATAATAAACCTATCTTGCTCTCACAGAAATTAAAACTCACATGTATAAACTGTGGCTTATATCCTTCATGGTATTAAGCTTTTAAAAACCAGCAGCAGTAGGGGATAAAGCATGACAGTCCCCTGGGGACCCTCACCACATCTCAGCAGAGAACTCCTTGTGACTACGAAATACCTCCTATTGCTCTTCTCTCCTGTTGACAGATAAATCTTGGCCTACTTCATGTCCACACCTGGTCTATTTCACATCTTCCTATTGCTTTTTTTCTAGTCTTTCTTTGTCCATATATCCATCTGTCTGTCTGTGTTAACCTTTGCATTTAACAATTTTCTTATGTAACACAGGTTTAGCATAAAAAACGTAGGAGTCAAATCCAGACCTACAGATGGATGTAGTGATAGTCAAAGTACTTTGTGTACAACAATAATAATAGCAATTAGAACTTGCATTAACTTGAATGATCCTTCTTTTGTGGCTTGTTAGTTTCCATAATTGATGTGCAGATATTTGATAGACTCACCTCCCGTGATGCCAGTCCAAAACTAAATGTCTTAGATGTCATATTTTTCCAGGTCATACCAACCATACACAAGACACATTGTGCACTTATCCAATTTTCTTTTAGCATTCAAAAGTTTGAAACAACTCACTCACCTTGCCTTCATCTCGTTTTCAATTTGGTCTCATAGTACAATTTCCAATAGCATAAAACAGACCCTTTTTATTCAGACTTTCAGTATTTGTTCACCTATTCCTAAGACATCCAAAGACAAAAAAAGAGGAAGGCACTTAAAGTATCTTTTTGGCATCCTGCTGGTAAAGAACCTCTGAAATGTTTGATGGTGTTAAAATAGTACCATCCCCTGCTCGTCTTGTTGCCTGCTTATTGTCAAGAAATTTCAGACATTTCAACCCATTTATAATTATTTAGTAGCTACATGTTGAAATGTTAAAAACAAAAGAAACTGTTAAAATTTAATTGTGGCACAAATACTGTAGTTTTGATGAAAAGCTATGGAATAATCACTTGCTCATAAATGTTTTTGGTATTGCACTGGTTTAAATTACATGTCAGGTAAATTTACCTTGAAAGAAATTATTTAAAAATAAAGATTATTTAAAGATGCAACACACACAAGATTTGCTAAAAATACTATGAAACCTGTTCACACCAGACAAATGCTGTAGAAGAGAAAAACTGTTGCCAGTGTGTCAGGAACTGGGAAATTTCTGTATGATGTACTGGGTATGTCTGAATTGTTTTTTGGTCGAAGGTATAAACACTGTGCAGTTTTAAATGAGCAGAAATATTCAGTCATTGTTTTTCTGGTTCATGAGTTTGTTTTTTAAACTTTTAAAACTTGCTCTAGTCCAAGATGTCAGTCAGCTGTGTGTGATGACCAAAGGAGCTGAAGCTCCATTTTTCCCATGCTGAAAGAGGAAAATATAAGTCTGCACCAGGGCAAGACGAAGCACACCAGAGCAAGGGCATGTCCAGTATGTCTAAGAGCTAAGCTGTTATACCAAGCAGCCTCACCCAGATTGGGTTGCTAGGTTATCCTTTGTAGGAGGTGTGCATGTGTCAGTGCAACTGCAAGGTCATTCTTCCTCTCAGCCTATTTAGCCTTGACTTCTTGATGGGACACGTCCCTTGCAAAGTCACCCTCTACAGAGATCTCACTGATCTGTTCATCTGTCTTGTTGACCTTTTGGTTGCCCCCTTAAAATCTTATGGCATGCTGGGTCTGTTCTTTAACAGGCTCTGAATTGTTATAAGTTCTGTATTTTGGTATTAGTTTTTTATTGAACAATTTTAATAGAAACACAATTTTGTAATATTATATATCACATATACCTAACTCCTAAATAATCAGACTACCAAGGTATTTTACCAGCTACAGAAAACACATGTTAAACCAGGTTAAAAGTTAGAATTTAACAACTTTCTCAAACCCCATTAAGCACAAGGCCTCCTCCTGCGAGTACTCTATGTACACTCTGCAAGTACAGGGTTTTTTAAGTTCAGTGAGTCATGAGTGTGCCCTGTGTTCACTTGAACTGCTGGTAAAGTTTTAAGCCCGTTGTTATATGGTGAAAATTGTTCCTCTGTGGGCATCTTTTTAATAGCTTGACTCCCTCTTATGTTTTTTTTTTTCCATGATTCTCAAATATATGTTTTATCAGACAGCACTTTACCACAGGAAAGATGCTGACTACCAGGCAGGACTCCACAGATGCTTACTTTAAAATACAAAAATAAACTTGTTAATTTGTATACAATTCCATAAAATTGTGCAGTTAAGAAGGATTAGGTTATAAAAAACAATCTCAAGGTTTGAACAACTCAAGTTGGACTGTTTGATCCATCATAGGCTGGGCAAGGTGGGCATTTAGATCAAGTTTTGGATCAAAGGAAACCAATGTTAGAACTACTCAAATACCAGACCAAAATATTTTTTTTAAATCTGTAGCAAGTCTTGAAAATAATGTTCACAAACATTCCCCATTCATTTTGATTAAGTTTGAGATATTTTGCAAAGGAGATTGGGTAAAAAAGAAAAACACAATGTATAAAAATGGTAGTTACAAACCGGAAAGAACTTATACCTGTTATTGCTGGGAAAGTGGTTCAACAAATTACATGAAATGACTCATAGCAGATGAAGGTAAATGCACAGCACACTTTTCTGATTTTTATTTTGAAAACAATATATAAAGTTTCCTACATTTTATGATTATGCTTTTCCTTTTCTTTCCTATTTTTTTTTATTTTTATTTTCAACTGACTAATGTTTTTGTGTCATTGCACAGTACTTTTTCTTGTCATGTAAAGCACTTTGAATTGTGTCGCTGCTGACATTTGCTATATAATTTAAACTTGCCTTGCCTTATTTTGAGATAGTTGATATTATAGAATCCTCAAAAAAACACAGAAGTTTGTCGATGTAACAGAAGAAATGTGATGAAGTCCAAAAGGTATGGATACTTTCACAGGGCACAGTGCTATTCAAAACTGCTGTTATGTAGCAATTATATCACATATCAAATTGTAATAAAGTGAGGCAAGATAAGTAAAGAACACAAACACAAGTACACAAATTTTAAGTTATTCTTCAATTTGTCCTTCATTTTTTGACCATTCGTAAGCTTTACCGTTTTCTCACTGGACTTTTGATTGTCTTTACAACAGGACAACATTAAAATCATGCATGGGGTCCATGAGACAATGGTATACAAAAGAGCAAGGTAAAATGTTTACTGCTGAACAGCACTCATTTTTAGTATTCCAGCACTTTCCTATTCAATCTAAATAACAAAGAAGCAACAAGAGCTGCTTAGCTTATTCAGCGGTTTTATAATCAGGCAGAGACTGCAATTTCTTCCTCCAGGGGTTTGTGCAAATGTTGAAGGGTTACCAGGCACCTGTGATCATTGTGCTACAAAACACAAAGACTTCTGGTCATTGTTTGGCTCACGTTGCCCTCAGTGGAAGTAGAAGTCTTTTTACAGGGCCACCTGACATTGAAGAGGATATTCTCAGAAATCAAAACCTTCTGTAAAGCTAGATAAGCCCCATTAGGGAAGATCAAGCTCCCTGTGAACCAAATGTCTTTTGTCATACTTATAAAAGGCGGTCCCACAATAAAAGAGTGGATTTAATGGCTATACCACAGCCTCAGAAAATACTAAATTGGATGTTATAAAGCAATTCTGACAAGGGCATAAGAGCTCTGTTGGACTGTCAGCACAAAAATGAAAAATCGGAAAGGAAGAAAAAAATAATTTTTTTGCAAACCTGAGAGCAATGTAAGCCAATACGCCATATTATAAACCATATTTTACCACCAATGCCGGACCAATTCTCAAGTCTCTAACAGCGGAATTAACCTTTCTCTCAAATCTGGCATCTAGTGCAACACTGCATCACTCTAGGTTAGAAATTCAAACCTGTAATTTGTCCTTAGGTCTAAATTACCACAGAAAGATTTGATAATTATCTTTCAATCTAATAACATTTATTAAACAGTTATCTATTAATATTTTAACATTTAAATCAACATCCAGAACACTGCTAAAGCCTATTTAAAAATTAAATTAATTTAATTTAATTTGATTAAATAGGCATTTAGGCTCTAGAAAAAAAAAAGAAAAGAGATTAAAACCTGTAATTGTTGTATTTCTAGATTATTAACATAAGGTGTTTTGGGGTCTTCATATCTATGTCTTCATATCGTCGACTTATTCGCTATATATTGTACAAAATATGGTTTTCTTCTCCTCACTCTTAGCCAAAGAATTTTTAATAATATTGGGAAACCATTTTCTGAATCCATGTTTAAAACTTTCCTAAATAGATATAAGTTATAAGATGTGCAGTATATTTACTGAAAAATATAACACATATAAAAAGACAGATATAAAGACATAAATACACGTAGTTATCAGCAAAAGGTCTGACTTAGTTCCTAGGTAAGTTGTTTCAATGTTGTTGCTAACAAACAGAATATTCACAGAAGCATTTAATGTAATGTAATTCATTATGTATTTGAAAGAACAAGTTATTAAAGAATAGTCATATCAATTTAAACAATACACATTCTTAGGAATTACGAGAAAAGAAAGTACACACACCAACACACATATATATATATATATATATATTATATTTATATATATTTTTATATTATATATATATATATATATATATATATCATATATAGATATATTATAGATATATAATATTAAAACAATAGATGTATCTAGATATAAATATAGACACTAGAGAACTTATTTATGGTACCTTATGGTGAAAAACATACAGATTGTTGGAACAATGAATCGTGTTAACAACACATCTGAAAATAGATTTAAAAAAAACAAAGAAAAAAACTCAGGGCTGATTGGGACCTCCTGAAACAGGTTGCCTGCTCGTGCAGCACAGAAATTAAATAAGTGTGTATGACATATAAACTTTAGTACAACCAAAAAGGAACTATATTTTAAAAAGAGAAGAAAAATGCATTTGATGATCTCCACGGATAAAAACTAAATTGTAAATGTACATTAATTTACTCTAATATATTTAACATGTCTATTGTACAGTAGCTCTGAAAATTTAACACGCTGTCAATCACTGGGTCAGGACAATTCCAGAACAAGTCCAAAAAAGTTCATACACATAAATTACCATGCCTCCAGATGCCTTTGCCTCTGGCAGAAACACTACTCACTTAGTTACCTACCAATAGCTTCAGCAAAAGGCCAAGGAAACAATAGATGCATCTTGCTTCTAGATGTGCTGAATGTCTTTCCCCTGGGCTGTTCTTGGAGAAATTGCATCCTCTCCATCTTAGCTGCTGTGATAAGCATATAGCAAAGAGAATTGACTAAGAAGCAGCTGGCAGAATAACATGCAGGAATTCAAGGAAGAGCTAAAATTTTACAGGACAGAAGCAGGCAGCACAATCAAAGTTTTTGACTGTTAAAGTAAATGGTGTTAAAAACTTAAGCTAATGTGAGATCTCACATACAAAATTAAAATAAATGAAATCAGATCATTTATAGCTGATGTAAATCAGAATCTTAATTTATATCAAACTCACTCTTTTTCTGTGCCACTATTAATTTAAATTTAGATAAACTTACAAAAAAAGTTTCGATGTATCTTGGTTTAAATGTTCAGTTTTGTTTATCCTAAGTTTAGGAGGACCAAGATAGTTTCTGTGTAAATTGCGCAGCTGAATGCATGCAAACTGTGAGGACATGAAGCAAAAACAATTGGACCTCCGACCCTGCCAGGAGAAGAGAGTATACACAATGAAAAAATGTAGTAAATGTAAATTTTAGCATCAAAAACTTGCAAAGAACAGTTTGAAAAAAATATAGTTAATCTAGTTTGACTTGTGAAAATCCAATATGACTGAATTAAAACAGAGGTGATATTAATCTGTGAAAGTCACTGCCAAGTACTCACTTGTCAACATCAAAATAATACCCTCTTCTTCAGGTACTGGGTTTGTAAGCAGAGCAGAAGCCTTCTCGAAGTGAAAGATAGAAATAAGGCCTTCTCAAGTTACTATGTTCTACTTTAACTGAGCTGAAATGTTACTCTTTTATTAAAAGCCAACATGACATCATGTAGTATAAATGAAAATGTACTGTTGACTTAACTGATTATGCACAAAGATGAATCTATATTGGCTGTGACAGAATAAAACTGATTTGATTTATGTGGAATTGTCTTTATGAAATGGAGGCATGGATGAACGCTATGAAGACAACTGGAAAATCCTACCTTAACCTGCTATCTAGGTATTGTGAAGTGGACCTCTGGGTATTTCTGGGATTTACAGCAGCAGCAAAGCTCTGTCCAATCAGATAAAACCACACATTTTATTACAGTGTGTGCAGAGAGGAAAAGTTTAACTATTCTATTGGAGCCACTGTTACTGATTATCATTTTGCAAAGGAAAAAAAAAAAGCTTTTATTTTTATTTCATTTTTTTATTAGCAGCATTTTCTAGATGTGTAATGAAACATTCAGTTCACAAGATCAGCATAACACAGTACTGGGTTCATGAGATGAATGTTTACAATTTTAAGCAGTTTACAACCCTTTTCTATCTGGGGCTTTTTATAACTGCCTTAATTTACTCTAAGACTAAATCTAATGCTGATAGCAACTAGATGGAGCGTCATAAGAAAAACTTCCCGTCCTAATATTGCAAGAGATAAGCTGCAAAGTGAAGCTTGATAACTTTCTGGGCAACAAACAGTTGTGTACTACATACAAAGAAGCAATGGTGTTTAGAATGGTTACTGAAGCTTATTTTGATGTCATTACAGTGCTATGAAAAGTATCTGTCCTAGTTCTTCCATCATTGATTTTTGTTTCATATAATCAGGTTTAATATCAGACATCCCTGTGGAGGAATAAATGACCTATCGTCTTTGTATAATTGTTTAAATACAGCCACAATGGAGAATTTCAAAGCATGGATGGCATATTCAAGGCTATGGCACAAAATCTTAATGGTATTTAAATCTGCACTATGACTAGGCCACTCAAAACCTTTATTTTGGTTTTTCTGGCCAATTCTGAGGTGAACTTGATGATATGCTTCAGATCATTTCCCTGTTACACAACCCACGTGCTCTTGAGCTTAAGGTCACAAAGTAATGGCCACACAAATCCTTGAAGATTTTCTGATAGAAAACAGAATTCATGGTTCATCAATTGCAGCAAGCTGTCCAGGTCCTGTAACAACAACACAACCCCAAACGTTCACAGTACCACCACCCTGTTTGAAAAACTGTGGTAGTTGCTCGATATAACAGAATGCAAACCTCCAAAGAAAAACAGAAGAAGGCCTCTTTTGTCTTGGGTGTCCATGGAATATTTGCCCAAAGGTCTTGGATCATTAAAATCTTGTTTGGCAAATGACAGAGGAGTTTGTGTTCTTGAGCAGTGGCTTTGGCTTTAGACCTCTGTTTGGCATTTTCTTCCCAGATTATTGTCTTAGTATTTAATCACTATCAAACATGTTAAATGACACATGTGAGGCCTGAAGTGCGTTACTTGTTCCAACATTCTTTTGTGACCTGCTGGATCTGTCATTGATGCACTCTTTGGCAGGCTAACCACTACTGGGAAGTTTCACTGTTATTTCATGGTCCTATGATTTTGTGGATAATGGCTCTCACTTTGGTTTGCTAGTCCCAAAGCCTTAGAGATGGCTATCTAACGATTTCCAGACTGATGGATGTCAGTAATGATCATTCTCAAGAAAGAAAAATCACATCCACAAATTTGGCATCTAATTTTCTTAGAAAACAGGCAGAACAACTGTACTTAAAATCCTTCCAAATATTTATAATTTAAAAACTTTATCTATTAAGAATGTCCAGCTTATTTCTTTTTAAAGAGTATTTGGGGCAACTTCAATGAAATTTGGACACATTGAAAAGGGATAGTGGCACAGTGACATGATTACCAGCATTTTTATTACAAAGTGAGAAGTCATTATAAACATCACTTGCAGAGGGATGGAGTTTGCATATTCTCCCTGTGTATGTTAGAGTTTTGGGATTTTTCGTATTGAAAATTTTGGATAATTTATTTTGTTTTTGCTACCAGCTTTTCTACTCTTTTGTTACCCTCCTTTACAGCATATTGGTCCTTCAGCCATCTTTAACATTACAGTACAAAACAGTGCCTGTTATTTAAATGTTCCTCTAACTGTGACATAAACAAACATGTTAGGGTGATTTATGACTCTAAATTGATCTTAACAATAAATGCAAACACAAAGGATTTTTTTTCCTTATATGTTTCTCTCCCTGTGATTAACTGTCAGTCTGTTCAGGGTTACCCTACCTCTCATCCTATCACAGTTTGGCTAAGCTCCAGCCAACTCCCTGAACAGTAAAAAGGTCCTATGGAAAGCAAATGAATGAATGCAAAAGAAAAGAGGAGCTCATTTGGCCTCAAAACTACCCGAGGGAGTTTAAGTAGATGTGACGAAAGACAAATGCGTTGCAGGGAAGATTAAAATGTGGTCTCTCTCTTAGTCTGCACCTGGGGGACCAGAGCTCGTCATTACCACAAACTCTCAGAAGGAAAAGAAGGCAAGACAAAGAGATAAAAGGGAAAGCAGTGTAACACTTCAATGACTTTAACATCATTTCAACTTGCTCTGGGGAAGGCAAGAAGCTTTTAATAAAGAAGCAATGCAACAGCAAAAATTCTTAATATTAACCGAAAATTTCGGTATGTAATGGTGCTGCTCTTTAGGAGTAATTAGCACATCTTCCAATGTTAATTTTGTTTATTCTAACTGTAATTTTTTATGAAGTTTGTGAGTGTAATGGCTAGCAATAGGTACTTGTTTGCATTATTAACAAAAGCATGAGATCATTAAAGATAAGGCTGTCATAACCTGTTTAGTTTTGAGTGGATTCCAGTGTTTGTAATGTTTGGTTTGTTCAGTACTCACTTTTTCCCTGGCTTTGCTTATTTGATTATTCTGTCGTATTAGGAATTTTCCATCAGTTTATCTACGCATACTTTTCACACAGCTGTTGCTTATGCAGTTAATCAGACTCACATGTGCCCTGCTAGATCCTCTCAGTATTTAGGCTTACAGTTTTCACTCACTCTTCACTGGATTTTCCTGTTTTACTGTATTATGGTTACTCACTCTAGCTCCTGGTCCAGTCTTGTTCCTTCACTGGATTTTAATGTGTCAATAAAAATGTACTCTCACATGATTCTGCCTGCCACATACCTGCACTTGGGTCCTACACCTCATCAAAATGTGACAAGGACAATGAAATCAGACAGGCATAGCTAAAGTAATACATTTTCTGACTTTTAGGTCTTAAACTAAATTTATATAGGTTCTTGGTGATGTCATTGTGGATTCTTGAAATGAAAAAAACAACATGTTGTTAAGTTTTAGCCAAAACTACATTATTTACCAAGTATGGGCGTTACCAGTATCAAGGTAAACCAAGGTATTTAAAAAGTAAAAAAAACAAAAACAAATCAAAAAGCAGCAGATCTCTTAAGCACATGCAGGCTAGCTGCCAGATCTGACAGCCCAACTAATAAACCAGAAATGATCATATTTTTCAATATATTATAGGTTTCTTTTTCCAGCAGTTTAAATAATTGTTGCTTTACTGTTTGAATTAAAGGCAGTCAGAGCATTTCATGCATTTCTTTGGTAGATATTTCTGTTATGTTTGTACATTTTTGTTTTGGTTATGATATCATGAAAATCCCATACTGCACCAAGCATATGTGTCACTGTTAGTCCTTGAGAAACATGAGGGTATACAGTTGCACATACTCCTCTGTTTAGGTTAAGAATTAAGTGTAAAAAAGATCAAAGTTTTTAAAATTGTTTGTATGACAATGGTTTTACAATTTAAAATTGTTTAGTTTCTCTGTACAATATTATATTAATTTATTGTATTTTTAAAAAAATTCTTTTAGTTTTACCCTTTCCTTAATCACCAATGAATATGTGGACAGCAGACTCTTCTGAGCTTTGGTGTGAGTGTGAGTAAGGGATTTATCTGACCGTCATCGTGCACATGAAAGTGTATTCAGAACATACTACAGTGGGAATGCCAATACTGCAACAAACCATTAGTAAAAAGTTTTGATTGTGCCTATTTAGATTGTGCCTTTTCATAAACTGATTCTTCTTGTGTCCTGTGGGTGTTCTAAAGCTCCCTTCCACAGTCCAAACTCATCCCCTGTGATTTAATTGGTGATTCCAAAATGACTGTAAGTATGCCTGGTCTTTCTATGTCCTCCTTTGAGATGGTCCTGTGTTGTACTGGCAGTCTGTCCATTTTCTTTTTTATCTCCAGTGTCCGGATCTCACCAGAATAGTCCTGTGCATAATTTATTTCTATTGCCAATGGCGACTTGGAGGTATTAAAACAAGAGCTATGGTTGCACAGTGCTGTTTTGCATAAAGTATCTAATTTTCCCACTCTCCGAATACAGCTGAGCTTCAGCAAGCAGGTGCGGAAGAGTTCAAATGAGCACAAATAACCCAACATTAAACAAGTAGGTTAAAAAAATTGCCCTTTAGGTAATCTAAAATGCGATGGCTGGTTTGTCACATAGATATAAAATGTTATTTATAGACCTGCAGTCATAGAAATGATACTCTCATAAGACAATTTGGAATAAATATATAAAAAAGGATTACACAGCACAAGCCATTAAACATTCAGCCCTGCCAACTTCCAGGTGTATGTCATTTTGGATGAGTCTCAACACAGTTTAGCAGTAGAGCAAGCGTGCTCAATCTACACTTCAGTAAATTTTGGTATTCATAATTTTCTCTCTCTCATGATGTGGGCTGTATTTTTAATTTTGCTTATTTCAGCCAACACAAATATGAGCTGTAAATTAATGCTTATTCATTGTGCATGGCAAAACATGCTTTCACAGCTGGCTTGTTTAATTTTCATCAAACTTTACTGCATTCAGCTGCTTTTCTACTCCTTTTTAAAACAATTTATGCAAAGCTTTACTTTACCATCACTCAGATGTGCTTTGTTTGGGAGGTCTGCTGTTTTTAAAGTGTTTGTGATAAAAAACAAGTATTTATTTTTGCATACTTTCCGTGTTTATGCTGCATTTCACATCAAAGCAAAAAGCAAATAGGCAAACTGCAGCACTAATGTTATTCAATTAAACATAGCAAAGCTTGACATTATTTTCAAAGCAGGGTAAGGTTTGTTAATAGTTGCATTTTCAGGTGTCATGTGCAAAAGCAGCCTGTGAGTTGTAGGAAAAAAACCCCACTGTTAAAACAATTTATCTCCTTTAATGCCTTTGTTTTTCTCCCACATGGGTTGTTTGTATCAAAGTTAAAGTTATGCTGTTTGATAATGTGCGTGCCAAGGGTAAAGTGAAAGAGGAATACCAGTAAGCAAATCGAACCAAATCTGATTAAACTCACATTAGCATCTAGAGGAATCTCATCAATCAAATCTGCCTTCCTGATCCTACTTGTAAAGGCCGTCCAATGCCAAAGGACTGTGTGGATTTATTTTTAGGCAATAATTAGTTAAATAAAAAAACCCTTCTTAACCTCTTGACCATTCCTCACTACCTACAATTTAGCCTTCGACTTGACACAGTTTTTTAAATTTAGTGACTGTGCTGTTGGGACCCACAGCCATGGATTTCAACATTAACACTTAGGTACAAACTTTTCTGGAACTTTCAAAATAAATTGCATTTAACCGACTTTCAGCACAACTTCAGAAGGGAAAGGGGGGGTAGTGGAGGACTTCCCATGATGCCACTGACCGTATAAAAACCCCACCTTCCCAATGGATCTTTCTCTTCCACACGGCCTTCCAGAGGGACCGGATAGGGGGGACAAGTGCGCTGATGTCTCTTTGCTGGCAAAAGGACATAAACTCTTCAAAATGGATCCAAGAGTCTCATACGATCACCGATCATATGCACAAGTATGAGTGAATAACTGTTTGTGTACCCAGTATTCATTCATAAAAACGTCAATTAAGGTACACGCCTGGCTTGGCTTTCTCTCTGAGGCCTGCAGAAGCAAACGGTGTCCCAGAGAAGTCCCTGCAGAGACGTGGTCTCTACGAGCCGAGTGAAGCGGTTTTTCCTTGCCTGAGAGGCGGACAAGCGAGTAGCCGCATTACCGTGTTAACCAGTGTGGTCAGCGGACAGAACGGGCCGCCCAGCTGGAATCTAACCCTTTTGTTCACAGGGCGGCCGCACTTCAAACCCCCCCAACCCCCCCCCATCGTCCGCGCTTATGTATTTTAAACCCTTATATTAACCCTGGTATTTTAAAGGTATGTGTTTGATTCTGATGCTAAGCTATCAGCTTCTTGTGTTAGCTCAACTGCTAACCGGTAAGTACACGTGCTTGCTGCTAAAGAATATTTAACAAAAAGATTGTGAGTTTTCAAGCTAGTGAATAATAGTCCCTAAACATTATTTTAATAAATCTGATAACTAAGGAAACACCATTAAGCCCCATTTCTCCAGAAAGATTTGGCTCTTTTCCAAAATATTTCCTTAAATATTTTACCATTTCCTTTAATAATATTTCTTTAAATATTATTTAATAAATAAAGGCAGCTAATGAGACACCATTGAGAATTAGTCATCCAGAAGGTTGGTTTTATTCAGCAGATCATTCTTTAAAACATTACCAGATAATCCTTGGTTCTTAAACATAAATAACAACATAAATAATCAACTTGTTTATATTGTACATAGCCCATTAGTCTTCCCTATTCTTTAATTCTGCTTGGTAGTTTAGTTGGATTGTTTTAGCATAGTAAAGAGTTTGTTGATTGAAATATGTTTGACTTTGAGTTGACTTATTTTTGTTAATAAATTCTTGTATTTTAAGAAATTGTGTGAATTCATTCCATATATGTGCAGAGTTTTGCTGTTCAACAATGTCAGAGCTTGGCTCACCCTTTTCGATTTTGTCCTAATACCACCGCCTTACTGGGCTGGTATTCACAGGACAACCCTTAACAGACCGAAATATTATTTGATAAAATATTAAAATATTAATATTAAATATTAAATAATATTGTCAGATTAATAATCACAACAGTGCTTATCCCAACATTAGTTATGGCATTCTATACCTCTGGGCCTCAAAATAATGCTGGTAAAATGAATATGAAATAACAAGATGCAAAACAAGTATAAGAGAAAGAGCACAAAGCAACAATAAAATAAATTTTTTGTGTTGATTGTACAGAATGTGTCATGATCCTGGTATGTGTGTGTGGGGTGGTGAGTGTGTGCAGTGTGATCATTCTTGCATCGTCGGAGGACATGGCTACTGGCTGAAGGTCTCACACCTCCTTACAATTCCCTCATCAGCTGCTGGTGTTTTTTAGGTGTTGCTGAAAGATTAGTCTTCACTTGATTCTCAACCTTACCAGTAGAGTCAAGCCAAATCGAATCTCACTAAGAAACTTTTGCTTTTGCTTAGTTTTGGTGGTTACCTTGCCTACATTGGATTCATGTTTATGTTTTTCTGTGCCTCCAAAACTGATTTCCTTCTGGTAGCCTCACGCCTTCTCAAGATTACCTCTTCAAGATTCTTCAAGACTGATCCCTTCCAAAACCCTTCTCTGGTCTTTCACTGCAGCCCATACATCCTCAGCTCTCACTTGCCTACCTGCTCTCCAACTCCCACTATCCAAACCACAAACCCTCAACCTGATCTGCTTAGTCAGGAAACTTACTAGAAACATGACAGAATGTCTATTATGGTGAGAATGAATCTGAATAATCCGAAGGAAGGAGAATCTGTTTCTACTGTATTACAGCTTTTGTCATAACAGGTCATAGCATAACTTTAAAATGACTACTTGTAACATAAGAAGGCTTGAGTCACTATTTTGTCAAACTTGTGTCCAAAGGTTAAACAAGGTAAATCGTAGCAGTAAGACCACTTGTCCAACATCAGACAAATAATCTGATGTTAGACAAATATAAGTAACTTTTTTGTGGCTTTTTTTTCCAGCGTCATCTGCAGTCTTCTCAGGCATGGCACTTGTTGCTGAAGTTCGTTGAACTTGCAGGGCATCCAAACCTCAGTTCACCATCTCCTAACTTGAACTGCTTTGATCTTTAGACTAGTTCGGCCTTTAAAAGCCTTCAGTTTTGTTGAAGGATTATTGGTTAATGTCATTGGTTACACCTACAAATCACAGCAGGCCTAGGATAGAAATGGCTCATATGATGCACATTTAAACTAACATCCAGCTCAGCACCAGGACTCACAGGAAAACATTGTATTTTCAGTAACGTTTTCAGTTTATTTTTAATCATGCTCTACTACAGTAAAAGTACTTTAGAGATTATATTGTTCTTTTCAATACCACAGCTACCTTAAGGTTCCTGTGTGACATGTGACTCAGCAATGCTTTTGGCTGGCTCATTTTCAGCTACTGGGAGCAGACCACATTTGAGAAAATTCCCTCAGCGCTGTGGGGAAACAGATCCAGTTTTCTCAAACAGACAAGTCTGACACTGTAAAATGACCTTAGAAAGTCCAGACAGGAAAATAATAACGAAAGGTATTCTCAAGGACTATTTGTTTTAAAAAAGATGCCTCCGAATGGCACCTGAATGTACGTTAAAAGTTATGGACAGCTGGATTGGGTGCTGAGACACCAAAATTACCTTGCTACCACAACCCCCACAAAGGCAACTGACTTGTCTGTCTCTCCTCCTAGTTTGCAATAAGACGGTGCCCACGCATTGGCAGGTAGATATTTTTCCAGGAATTCTGCCAGTTTCACTTATCAAAATCAGGAAAAGATCCAAGTTTTTTAAAAAAATATAGATTTATTTTAACAAAATGTTTCTTTAAAAAAGTTTTTAATATTTGATAAATGCCACATGAAGTGAAAGGGTAAATATGTCAAAATACATCAAAGCTCTCTGTGACCCTCCCAGGAACAGATCTTTCACTGCAGAAAGTGCCTCATCCAAACATTTGATTGATTTAAAAAGGCAGTGCATAAAGGTGCTTAAAGGTAAGTGAAAACCTTGTGGACATGTAACATCTAGTACCTTGATGGACAATATTACAACACACAAGGGGGATCTTTTTTAGGTCTTTTTGAAAGAAAGATAAAAATTATGATATTTTTCAGATTACCAACTATACTTTAAAAAGCAGAAAGAAAAAGACAATAGTAACACATCAGCCAACTCAATGGGGGGTTTTCATTGACGTCACTGAAGTCACGGTCCACCCTCTTGGGTGTCGCTGTATCACTTCACGCATTTCACAACATTGCAACACTGCATACGTTTTCGACCATGGATAAGTATCTAGAGTCATTACAACCTCCTGATAAGGCCATGTACATCAGGAAAACTGCGATCATCAACAAGGTGGATATACAGTACTGTATATGTACTGCTTGTTAGTTTTTTTAGCGGAAATCCAGAAGATTGGCCGCACTACAATTTTTTTGTAGCCGCAACATTGGAAAAAATCCATAATAAATTCAATATAGCCTTCTATAGGATAATTACATAATAGTTAAATTATTAGGTAATACATTTACAGTATAAGACTAAAGCTAAATTGCAGCCTACAGCTAGCTGGTCAAGGCATGAGAGCTCAGCTTACTGAAGTAGGTCACAGCGCTAAGTGCTGGGTGGCAGTGCGCCCAGCTCAGAATCAACTCATCAGCTCACGGTCTTGGCAGACTACTTTCAAGATTATTACAGTAAATGTAGATGAGCATTTTTTTTTTAAACTGTCACATAACATGCAGTGCACACTCAGACGTGAGTGCAGTTAAAGCCGTCCAAATCTGCCCTGGCTATCCGATTCAGCCACAGTAGTTTATGTGTGTACTCAGTGTTTTTGTTTTCTCACAGGGCTTTTCTATCACGACTTGCAGATGATAGAATGAACTTTGGTCTTGACCACTATGCACAGCACAACCCACAATTAAGCAAGTTTTCCCCATAGTTAAATTGAATGGTTCGGAGTTTTGCTTCACTGATCACGTTAAAACAACTGCCACCCAAGATGGCGATCGCGAAGTGCTGTCACATGACCACAACATCATGTGAAAACCCCCCATTACGCCTGTAAACTACACTCCAAGCACTTGAAAAAATAATCCAACAACAAAAAAAAATTAAAAACATTGAGGCCCAAATCAGTCTTGGTATACCATCGTAACAAAACAATGATGACTTTCCTCCTCCAGGTCTGGAGTGCAATTCGACATGCTCACATGATGAACATCGCCCTGTTCGCCGACCTGGTCATCGCTCATTGTGGCTGTTTGCTTGACCCGACTGAACACGTTTGAGTCCTTTGCCTGGCTATTGCTTACAGAATTTCAGGACTTATTCCATTTTGCTTTGTTTGTGGAGCAGCAACATGTGGAGTCTCTCTTGCTCTTCTTTGGCCTCCACCCCCACCCAACCCAATGTCCCAACCCTGTACCTTTATCTGTTTTCTTGTGGTTCTTGTGTTGCTAATACTTCTGTGAATATGCCTGTCAGTCATTCAGTGATAAGTGTTATAAGAGAATAACAAACTTCATGTGAGAGTTAAAGCTATTGTATGTTACTTCACAAGAAAACAAAAAAATATGTACTATTAAATTAAGTGTGAAGATAACTAAAAGTAAGTGTGACGAGAAAGAACTGGAGCCATGTTTTTGCTGCAGCTGGTACAAGTAATCTTAAATTACAGGAAGCATTGTTATAAAATCCAAAGTAGCTTCTGTATTAGGAATATCTGCAGACTTTTTGTTTTTTCTTTCTAAATCCACTTGAGCCAGACCATCACCATCAGCAGAGTAACCCAAAGGAGCATGGCGTTCTAATTTCACATATTTAGTCATAGAAAAGAAACCACTCGGAGGGAGAGATTAGAGATTTAGACATTTTTACACCTGCAGCATTCTCTCCCCACAGGGCCTTACATGCAAATAAGGAACAGCGTAAATGCACATGGCTCTGGAAGTGATAAGGGTTAGTTAGGAAGTGGGATTATTCACATCATGAGGAAACGAGTGGCTTTTGCTTTCATGGTACAAGGCAGCAAAGTAATGTTTCAGGAAGCTTTCACAAGGTAAAATTAAAAAACATCTTTGATTTACAGAGTAGAATCAAACAAATAGATTTCTCCGGCCTATTGCTGTGTTTAACGGAGAACACATAATGACTGATAAGTCTGACCCAGACCCATAGTAAAGCTACCTTCATACACCTCAGATTCGATAAACCTTCAAAGCTCGCTTAAGGGTAAATTGTTCATCTGAATCTACAAATAGCAACATCTTACTTAAGACAGAAGCTGTAAGAACTTTGAGCATTCTTGTACAGAGACATAAATAGATTATGTAGGGAAGACCTTTTGATATTGTTATAAGGAACAATACTTGTATTTATTAAAATATGAGTGCCGAAGAAAAAAAGGAGCGAGAATTAAAACTTTTAAAAAAGTTTAAATTAAACTGAATCAAAGCCCATTAAAACCTTCATTTGAAACAGTTACCTCAAATTGTAATTAATTTCTTCTTTTGATACAGCTTACTGTTGTACAAATACCCAAAAGAGCTGTTAAAGTTATTTTTACATTTTAGACTCTCAGGAAAAAATTGCTTTTAATGTCTAGTCCTAAAAAAATAAGCACTCAGTGAAATATGTGCCAGATGTAGGTGGTACATATTTGGAAACATTTGGAACATTTAGAAACATGTTCAATGTCATTTTAATTTTCGATCATGTTACATGTTTGACTGGATGACTGTCTTGAGATAAAATGTGCAACTTACTGCAGAAATCTAAATGTTGAGTTTGAGGTGTGGGCTAGGCACAAATAATTCATATTTATGTAATACCCATAGGATGGCTAAAGTCCTGTGACATGTACAATATGTTTTTTGCTCAGGAGGAGATATTACTGCAAAGTAAATGACTCAATGAAATAGGCAGTGCTTCCCTACATAACATTTTTTGGAATTATAAACTGATATTTGACTGTACTGTGCCATGATTAGGATCAAAGTGGACTAATTGGACAAACTGGACTGTATTTGGATCTGTCTGATTAAATTGCAAGTCTTCAACAGTATATATAAATTAACCTGTTTGTCTTGTAAAGTGCCTTATTTTTTGAGTTAATTTTAATTTGTCCTGCATAAATAAACTGAATTTAAGTATAAAACATTTTTCAGTTCTATCAAATTTTGAGTCTTTTTTTTTTGTATATCGTATATTTTATTTATTTTTTATTTACATTTTGAATTTTAAGTACATTCATTTTACTACATCTAAATGCATGTAAATACGAATTATGCTGTAGCATGTTGTTACACCCCTTCATGTTATTTTTTGCACTTTATAATTCTATTTTGACTCAAAGCATGTCTGCTGTACTTCTTTTGCCTACTGTGTGACACTTTTATGTCTTGTGATAAATTTCTTTTGGTGCTTTTAAGACCCACCAAACAAGTTCCTTTCTATTCTGACACAGTGACAGTAAATTGTCTCCAAGAGACTTTCAACTAAGCCTCCACTCTAAGTCATCTTAAAGGTGTTCAAGAAGGTTGAGGTCAGGACTCTGTGATGCCATTTCAAGGTTCTACACAACCATCTTTAAACACCTGCAGCCATGGAAGTGATTGTAACACCAGAATTCATTGATATGGTAATTTCATTGACATGCCAATACTTTTGGCAATATGGTGTATATGTCAAACAATTGATGCATTTGTAAAGCTGTAAACTAAATTAACCCTAACCCTAACCCAGCAGTGCATCCTCAGCAGGTGCTACGTTTTCTCATCCAATATTGGTGAATTACACTCACTGGCCACTTTATTGGGTACACCTTGCTAATACCGGGTTGGACCCCCTTTTGACTTCAGAACTGCCTTAATCCTTCGTGGCACAGATTCAACAAGGTACTGGAAACATTCCTCATTCCTGGTCCATATTGACATGATAGCATCACACAGATGCTGCAGATTTGTTGGCAGCACATCCATGATGCGAATCTCCCGTTCCACCACATCCCAAAGGTGCTCTATTGGATTGAGATCTGGTGACTGTGGAGGCCATTTGAGTACAGTGAACTCATTGTCATGTTCAAGAAACCAGTCTGAGATGATTCGTGCTTTATGACATGGCGGGTTATCCTGCTGGAAGTAACCATCAGAAGATGGGTACACTGTGGTCATAAAGGGATGGACATGGTCAGCAACAATACTCAGGTAGGCTGTGGTGTTGACACGATGCTCAATTGGTACTAATGGGCCCAAAGTGTGCCAAGAAAATATCCCCCACACCATTACACCACCACCACCAGCCTGAAGCGTTGATACAAGGCAGAATGGATCTATGCGTTCATGTTGACACCAAATTCTGACCCTACCATCCGAATGTTGCAGCAGAAATCAAGACTCATCAGACCAGGCAATGTTTTTCCAATCTTCTATTTTCCAATTTTGGTAAGCCTATGCGAACTGTAGCCTCACTTTCCTGTTCTTAGCTGACAGCAGTAGCACCCGGTGTGGTCTTCTGCTGCTGTAGCCCATCCGCCTCAAGGTTCGATGTGTTGTGTATTCAGAGATGCTCTTCTGCATGCCTTGGTTGTAACGAGTGGTTATTTGAGTTACTGTTGCCTTTCTATCATCTCGAACTATTGTGGCCATTCTCCTCTGACCTCTGGCATCAACAAGGCATTTGCGCCCAGAGAACTGCCGCTCACTGGATATTTTCTCTTTTTCGGACCATTCTCTGTAAATCCTAGAGATGGTAGCGTGTGAAAATCCTAGTAGATCAGCAGTTTCTGAAATACTCAGACCAGCCCGTCTGGCACCAACAACCATGCCACGTTCAAAGTCACTAAAATCACCTTTCTTCCCCATTCTGATGCTCGGTTTGAACTGCAGCCAGATCGTCTTGACCATGTCTACATGCCTAAATGCATTGAGTTGCTGCCATGTGATTGGTGATTAGAAATTTGCATTAATGAGCAGTTGGACAGGTGTACCTAATAAAGTGGCCGGTGAGTGTATGTTTATCGCAATGACCATTTTGTATTTTAACCCTGGTTATTTATTACATTTTATGGTTTCACTGCTATCTTTAAACTGTAACATTTTATTCATTCCGTTTTTTCTTTTTGCACTCAGCTAAAAGATAAACCGTGGCAACACATGATGCAACAATTAAAATAACTCAAAAGATTAAATCTTAAAAAAAAATTAAAATAAAAAAACCTTTGTTTTCTGTGGGGTTATGTCCCAAAGTCAACTTCACAAAAATCACAAAAACGTGCACATGGTTCCTTCAGGTAGGAATAAACTTCCATTCAACAGAAGGTTCAGATATGATAATCTGTTCTGAACCATATAAAACACAGAGCATCAATCCTGATCTACTTGTGTTCATGTAAAAAATTAGCCTTTGACCAATCTGTTTGTTGTTGTTAAAGGGTTCCTTATCAAACCAGCATTTTTTTTTGTAATTTCTTCATCCACTCAAAAGCATGAAATAGTAATCAAAACTCTAACCTATGCCTTCACGCTATCACTTAAATGAATAAAAACAGAAAAGGCATGGAACTTGTACAAAGCTTGCATTCAACTAGCAGGTAAAAATGGTTTTCACATGAAAAAATTTAAATAGGTGTTCTCTTTTAACTTAGAACACCTGGAGTGGTTTTATTGAGGTAATGTTGCCTTAATGGCTGTTTTTTTGTGTATTACACCCATCACTTTCTTTCATTGTGTGCATCTTTTTAGAGCCTCCATCTCTTTTAGTTTGACATCTTTTGCTATTTTTTGCATCTATTTTTATGAATTTAATCTTACTGTTTTAAAAATTATTTCTACCATTTTTCCATCCTTTTAAAGCTGCATATTACTTTCCAGTTTCAGCATGATTTATTGCAGATGCATGAACTAAGTGGTCCTCGAGTTTACCTCGTACATTTCATAGTAACATCTTATTCATATATTATTCAAATAATGTAATAACTGGAAAAGACAATAGATATTGTAACATAAATGTCATGATCACTTGGTCAGCATTTTCGTGTTAGCATTTGACAAGTTATTTTACATTTGTAGTAAATATTTTTTCTTCCAACATTTTACGCAAAGTATAACAATACATCATATTTTGGTGTTTAAACTGCGTGTTGCAGCAGTAGCTAGATGTGATACAGTAAAGTCAGCACATTTATCCCTACATATCAGTTAGGTCACTCTTCCCTGGCAGTTTCACCTTGGAAGTTTGTGATAATAAATGTATGTATCTTATTATAAAGGCACATCAAAAGCAGTATGTCTAAAATTATATAAATCTTCTTTGCATGATCATAGCCATGTAATCTGTCAGCATAACCTGTCAGAAACAGTATGTTTTCTTCTTTTCAAAGACCTGAACACCTGCTCAAGTAAATTGTCCTCATCAGAAATTACTTTATTCTCATTTAATGACTTACCAAAAAGAAGTCATCAGGTAGATTCAGACTGAGATATGCATGCTGTTAGAAAAATAACCTCTTTGTAGCTCTCCATGTTAATCACCTCATCCTGCCTCTGCAATCATGCCAATTGTGGGGTTTAACAGGTTTTAAAATAAATGGTATAAACGTTATTCCAGATTGAAAATACAGGGGAAAAAAAAAAGTCTTAACGATTTGTAATTACTGAAAAAACACAAATCTCTAAACAGCATGCTGGATCCTCAATCCAACAAATAAGTGAATAAGCTAGGGTTAAGATAAGTTTTAGTTTCTGCAGCATCTAAAATTTAAAGTAGAAATACTGTTTAGCCAGGAAAATTAGGTTGCTTTGAGTGTATATCCCCTTTTTTAACTTTTTTATTTAACCCAACCAATGTTTTCTTTTTTATTATATCTCATTCATGCTATCTCCTTATTTACGAAATTATGCATCTTTATATTTGAAATATAAAAGCACTGTGTTGAACAGAGCAACTTGTTAACCTTTTGTCAAAGTCACTCTAAATCTTTGACACAGACTGAAGTTTTAAAAGGTGATATGTAAGCTCTTTTTGGAGAAACTAAATGAAATGAGCAACACTGAGGTTCTTAGATGCAACAGACAGCCAAGGAAACTTTGTGCAGAAGATGTGGCTTATTTCAAGAAAAATAAGTTATTCAGCAGTGATATCAGCTCTGATCTTATAGCAACCACTGACAGCACCAACTGGTATGCTCACAACTACACCTATCTACTGTTTGGAAAAGTGGTCTTCATCAAAAAGTTGCCGCAAAAAACACCTCCAGCATGTAAACAAGGAACTCAACTATAATGGAAGGGATATGAGTTGGGTTAAAGAAAAATGGCAGCCGATCCTCTCGACTGGTGAGTGGGAATCTCAAATATTTTGCTGTAGCAGAAGGAACTCAACATCATCAAGTCTGTTTGGGATGATGTGAAAAGACAGAAGAATTTGAGTAAGCCAACATCCACAGAAAATCTGTAATTAGTTTTTCAAAATGTTTAAAACAACCAACCAGCCGAATGTCTTCAAAACCTGTGCCGAGTGTCTTTATCCTGTTTGGAAGGCAAAGGAAAGTCTCTTTCACTGCATTTTGGTAACTGAAAGAAATAAAGCATTAAACGTTCAATTTTTGAAAGTGTTCTTACTCTGCCTAAAGGTTTTGTACATACCAATAGCCTATGTAAACATGAATGAATAAGACCAACTGCACGCAGACAAATGCAACCATTTTATTATAAAATTTCACAACTATGTGCTATATTTTCTCATGAAAATGAATTTTTCCATAAGGTTTGTAATATATTATCTAGACTCTGTCAGATTTGATCAGTGCCCCTTCAACACAATAATCAGATATAAACACAAAGCAACTAATATTGTAAAGATGAGAATCTCAGCAGAATTATTTTGCCCTTGGATATCTTTTACAAAACCCTGCATGTCCAGTGCTTCTTATTTTGTTTTCTTCAGTTTTATAACATTGATAACAACCAAAATTTCTACATGTGCTGCTCATGTACTTTATGTTTTACCCACTGGTCCCAACATAAACATCACATAGTTAAAAACATGTAGAGTGAATGATGATGTCTGTGAAGACAAAAGATTGCAAGCAGATGAAACAAGTCCAGTCCTTTTCAACCTTTAAGAGTGATATTTATTTAGCAGGCATGCTAGGGAGTCTAAACCTGCATCAGCACTTCACACACATCTTGATATCAAACAGAAGTATAGTAAAAATAGTATGGATAGGCCTCAACCTATACCTCAATGTCGACATTTGAAGAAATCAATTATTAGGCACAAATGTCTACCAATTTGACCTCACACACTAAGTAGATTTCATTAATATTGGTTTCATGTTACCCGTTGCATAACTTTCTTGACAATTTGGATTTGACATTGTACAACTTTTTGAAGAGAAACTGAGATAGTAAACTATAATGGAAGTGTCGCAATTCAGGTGAACTTGAAAATCCAGATTAGTTTCTAAAGAAGTTATTTTAAAAAACAAAACCAAATGTATTCTCTACACTTGCATGTCAATTTTGGCACTGCAATCACTGATTATTACCAATCTACGATACTAATGACAATCTCATGTCCCTAAAGATGCGGGAAATAGCATACATAGACACTGACAACAGGTTTGGACTACTTAGTGGAACACAGTAGAACCACCATTTTAGACAAATGGGAAAGAAATATGGGAAATATGATCTAACCTATTTACTAGTAGAAATGCATACTGGTAATTGGACTGATGTATATGGTAAAAGCCATGACCATAGCAAAAAATTTAATGAATGTTGGTGGAAAATGTGAAAAATATATTAAAAAATCAATGTTCTTCTTCTTCTGGCTTCGGAACTCTTGTGGTTTTTTAGTCATCTAAATAAAATCTACAACTAAGAAGCAGCACGACGTATATTGTTGCAAGTCACTCAACAAATAGAACAGTTTGACAGGCCTTTGTGACAGTAATGTGTACATTGATCACAACATAGAAAACACAAGATAAATAGGCTCAAGTTCTATTGACACATTGAACAATAATGTATCTTTGATATAGATGACAGCATTCTGTGTTTCTTTTAGGGGCTATATGAAAAGCATAAGATGCATTTTTAGAAATTAAAAATAATACCATCAACAGATATATAAATAAATAAATAAATAACCCATTGCACCATCCTACCCACCTCCCCCCATCAAGTATGTTGCATGGTCAGTCCAGCATAAACAATAAATATAGTATAGTGTGGATTGATATAGTGTAGCAATGTTACAATTACAAAAAACCCTTTTAGAAAATGCCAAAGGCCTGACGAGTGTTTTTTTTTTCCATTATTATTTATGTACATAGACAATGTTATTTACACCCTTTCTGTATCAGTTTACAAATTATTCTGCAGCACTGTCTGTTGCATACTGGTGTCCAACAAAACTGAGTGATATGGGGTTTATGTTTAAGTCCATTACAGGACTTCCTTTTATTGCACATTCAAGCAAACCTTAACAAAAATAAAGACTAGAATACAGGCCTTTTCATGACACCTTAAAATGTTTTTTTCTTTTTGACTGTATGCAGGGACTTACATTCCCAACGTGATTATTGGCAGAGAGAAGAGACGCCGGATAACATATCTTACACATCTATTCTCAGAAAAGCAGCCTTGTAATAATTTAGTTTTTTTAAAGGATGTCAAATAAAACTGCAGATATTTCTAATTACCTTGAAGCTGCCTGGATTCACATTTCTTCTGACATGTAGATTAATTTTGAGTCCTTAACTTGAAAGCAAAAAGCTCATCCCCTGTTGTGCAGCTGCAGCTATCACTCCTATAGCAAAGGGCAAAAACTATTAGTTCTTTCGGTCCAGTTTCTCTTAAATACCCTATTGTAAAAACAGAGTATCTTCATGTTAATGAGTACTTTTCAGGGCAAATGGATGTGGCCATGAAGGGTCAGTGTTGTTGATGCAATAGGGTAATTCTTGTAGGGGGATAACAATTATTTGTGATATTTTTGCTTAAATACTGTGCTGATCTTCCCACCTGTGTGCAAAGGCAATACTTTAAAATAAAAAGATATTTAGAGACTTTTTAAGATTTAATTTTGTAGTTTTCATACAAATTTTTTATTAAATGTGTTGAAATTGCTTGTTTTTGTTCCTTTTGTAGTTACCATAGCCAACAGTAGAAGACCATAAGATATGCTGGGTTTTTTTGGCCTGAAAGGTGCATGCAATAGCGGCAAACCACTAACTAATGATAAAATATATACAGTGTCTGTACAGCTGAGTATTGTCCATGTAAAGCATTATTGTCTCTGACCACACATGAAATGTTTACTGAAGACACTCCAACATAGCTCTTTAAAAGTGCCTCAAATGTTTTGCTTCTGTGAATAAAAAATAAAATGAGACAACACATTTTAAAAGATTTGAAATAGATAATTTCAACAGAAGATTTGATAGTTATAGTCAAGACATTTTTTACATTTATCTTAAAATGTATTTTTTGCTCTGCAATGGTTCTTTACATCCAGTAGTTTAATTATATAAACTCAAAATTAATCGATAAAATTAGCTATTTTGTCTTTCTGTAAAACACTCATATTTGTTGTTTCTAATTGTATTCTATAAATGTCTGATAGCAAACAAACTTGATGTCGAATTAATTCTGAATAGCTATGTAATTTAAGACGATCTTTCAGAAGAATTGTCTCCAGCTAATGTAAAAAAATAGATCGTAGTAATCCCTAACAGAATCAATGCTTTTGCATTCCACACTAATAAAATGCAGTGCTACAACGTGTGCAATTTCTGTCAAGGTTATCTGAAAATAATTGGAAGTTCAAAGGGACTTAAATAACAGAAATGTAACAAATCTGATGAAGTTTTGGAGTATTTCAGTGGGTCTCTTTCTTTTAAAATGTCACTTGCTGGCGCTGAGCATACAGAAAATCATAATGGAATGGCTGGGAACAATCCTATGCCTAAAGATATAGATAGGAGACCCAATAGACCAGATTGAAGAGAGCAAACGCAGTGGGGAAGAAGATGCGTGCATACGAGTCTATCTTGGCGATGCGAATGTGCAGCCTTCCATGCCGCCAGGCTCCAGAACGGCAGTCTTCGAAACAGCAGAAGAAACTGGTGCAGTCTTTACCATCGAGACACTCATAGCCATATTCCTCATCTCGCTCCTGCATGTGTGTGGCATTGTTCATCTGGATTGCTGTAGCCGAGCGTGGACGGATGTCCACTGTTGGTGTCTGCTTTAAATAAGACAAACTGACAGTTAGCCACTAAGGAAATGTCATGAACACTTTGCTGAAAGCCATTACTTATAACTGAAACTCGATTTTAGGGTCAAAAATGGGTAAATGTGATTTGCACCTTCAGCTTTCGAGCAGACTTTCCTCAATATAAAAAATACCAGCAGACCCATAACTAACAACTGGGGTAATTAGTGAATCTAATAGGTCAACTTCTGTTGAACCAGTGATGCAGTTTTTAGCTTTGGGTAGAATAAATCTGACAGCTGGAGCAGTCCCTTCTATTTATGTGGCGCCCTTGTTTAACTTTGCATGTACATACAACTAATGTTTGGTACCTTGTCTATATCAGCATTACCACCCAACATTTAAAACATTTCAATTATGTAATGTTTTAAAGTCCAATGATTCATCAAACTTTTAATGGCAGAGAAGAATGGCCGTGGTAGCTATTGTTTTTGAGATAAGCTACAGCTTTCATCTTCTCTTTAACGGGTCATGATATCTTAAATAAACAAACAAAACAAAACCCTAGCGTTATTTTGTTGTAATCACGATGACAGACGAAACTCCTGCACCTGTAACTTTGCTTGTTGTCCCTTGAAGTGACCTTTTTAGGTTTAAATCGGTTGGAAGCCTTGCTGTCCAGTGCCCTATACGACAACCTTATTTCAGCATTTTAGGGATCTAATTGCAAGATCTGGTTTAACCAACCCAAACATTTAGGATGTGTGGCACAACAGAAGCTGGCTTTCAACTATTTAAGTAAACCCAGGATTACTGACTGTGGATTTGTGCACATTCTTGTAAAACAGGAGGTGTCTAAATTGGAGCATCAATCACAATGACTAGGCAGGAAAAAAGCTGATGGATGCATAAAATAATAAAAATAATATGTCAAAATTGCAGCCAAATTAAATGTAAGATATATATATCTCACATTTTCTCAGTCAATCGACAAACTGTCACATGTTGGACATGAGAAAAAGTCTGAAAATCTCAATTCCTGTTCAACAATCCAAACTGCTTGTGTGCTTTACACTAAATGATCTACAAAGCGAAAAACAAATTAGTCCTGCAATTGAGATACTGCAATGCCAATCTCAATGTTCATTTCCTGCCACCCAGAATCTATAATATCAGATAAACTGTGCTATGCTTGGTTTGTAATTTTCAAAGAGTCATTTACAAAAAGTAATGTGAGTTTGAAAAAAAAAGACATGATGTAGATATGATGGTGTAACAGTTTGGAGAGTATGATGGGCTAGTGTAATCACAAAATGATAAGGATATGTTTTCAGCCATAGGTATTTCAACTAAGAAATGTGACTAAGGTTAGGTTCCAAGCTTCAGCTTCTAACAGAAATCACTGTTAGAGTAATCAGTCTCCTACATTAGACAAATAAGCATAATTTATGTGAAGATGTCTATAACCTGACTGGTTCTGAAGCACGTTAGGTTTCTAGCATTGGTTACCATGAGGCAGAATAGCTCCTGTATCCAGTCAGGAGCTAATGGGGCTCTCAATAAAATCAAAATCATAATTGCACCAGGTAAGAAGTGAACCAGCTTTGTGACACTGAAAGCCCTGGACTGGAACTTAAGTAATATCAAAAAGCCTCTAATTCTTCTCTTTCTGGTTCTTTTGGTTTTATGTGGGATTTTAAAATGATTTAATTTTAGTTAGAACAGAAAAATGCCCTAACCCTAACCCTTCTTATCTTAAGAATATGGAATTAATAATATCACATCAAAACAAGCTTAATTATCTTAAAAAATTATAAGACAAACAAAGAAACAAAACAATGAGAGACTATTAGTGTTCTAAAATATTGCCTTAACTTTTATTTTGGGATGCGATGACATTTTAAAAGTATACTGTAGCTATGGTTCTAGCAATAAAAGGGTCACCAGTCCATTTGCAGAAACGAGTGACTATTTGACCTTAGTGACCTTACGTTCATTGTTCTTAGCTGACCTTACTTCAAAGGTCAAGTTTAACGCAATAGAAATATTTTCAATCAATGCCAGATATGAGGTGCCTTCACACTGGATATTAACACTAGCCAATGGCCTCTTGGACCTCCATGGCCCATATATATATATATATATATATATATATATATATATATATATAATATATTATATATATATATATATATATAGGCCTCCTTTTGCGGCCAACACACAGCGTCAATTCGTCTTGGGAATGACATATACAAGTCCTGCACAGTGGTCATGGTCAGAGGGATTTTAAGCCATTCTTCTTGCAGGATAGTGGCCAGGTCACTACGTGATACTGGTGGAGGAAAACGTTTCCTGACTCGCTCCACCAAAACACCCCAAAGTGGCTCAATAATATTTAGATCTGGTGACTGTGCAGGCCATGGGAGATGTTCAACTTCACTTTCATGTTCATCAAACCAATCCTTCACCAGTCTTGTTATGCGTATTGGTGCATTGTCATCCTGATACACGGCACCGCCTTCAGGATACAGCGTTTGAACCATTGGATGCACATGGTCCTCAAGAATGGTTCGGTAGTCCTTGGCAGTGATGCGCCCATCTAGCACAAGTATTGGGCCAAGGGAATGCCATGATATGGCAGCCCAAACCATCACTGATCCACCCCCATGCTTCACTCTGGCCATGCAAACGTCTGGGTGGTACGCTTCTTTGGGGCTTCTCCACACCGTAACTCTCCCGGATGTGGGGAACACAGTAAAGGTGGACTCATCAGAGAACAATACATGTTTCACATTGTCCATAGCCCAAGATTTGCACTCCTTGCACCATTGAAACCGACGTTTGGCATTGGCATGAGTGACCAAAGGTTTGGCTATAGCAGCCCGGCCGTGTATATTGACCCTGTGGAGCTCCCGACGGACAGTTCTGGTGGAAACAGGAGAGTTGAGGTGCCGTGATTTGGGCAGCCGTGGCAGCTGTGGCAGCCGTGGCAGCATGTTTTTTGGATACAATCCGGGTTAGCACCCGAACATCCCTTTCAGACAGCTTCCTCTTGCGTCCACAGTTAATACTGTTGGATGTGGTTCGTCCTTCTTGGTGGTATGCTAACTTACCCTGGATACCGTGGCTCTTGATACATCACAAAGACTTGCTGTCTTGGTCACAGATGCCTCTTTTGAACTCTGGGTGTCACCCATAATGTTGTGTGCATTTCAATATTTTGAGCAAAACTGTACTCTTACCCTGCTAATTGAACCTTCACACTCTGCTCTTGCTGGTGCAATGTGCAATCAATGAAGACTGGCTACCAGGCTGGTCCAATTTAGCCATGAAACCTCCCACACTAAAATGACAGGTGTTTCAGTTTCATTGTCCAACCCCTGTATATATATATATATATATATATATATATATTATATATATATATAATATATATATTATATATATATATTATATATATATATATATATTATGTTTGGCATTTATTTATACTGGATAAATCTCATTGAGAAATTAATTTCGTTTTCAAGAGAGAGATGTTCCAACATTATATATCAGATCTGGACTGGGATTTCTCCTCACAATGTAATTTCATTATATACATTTATAGAAGGTTTTCTGCATATCCACATTCAGATTAATCAGTTTTAGGAATTATCAAAGTGGTCTGAACATCTAAATGGCGAGGGGGTGTGTGTATATATATATTTGTGTATGTGATAATATATATATATTTGTACTACAATAAACAACTTAGAGTTCTGGCAGCTAAAAGGGTCCATGATGGAGCTGCAGATTTGATTCTAGGCTAGCAGGGCCAGTCCTGCCATAAATTTTCTAATAAGTAATCGTCAGTGGGGCGGGCAGGCCACACGTCATTGATATGGCACCACTGGTACTACCAGACTTCATGCTGCACCCCAGGTATCCTGCCACTATGATCATGTACCTCTACATTCCCACTATGGGTGTTTTGTGCATGCTCAAAGCAGTCGGGCAACTCTCTCAATCCATCATGCGTAAAGGGGAGAGCTTTAAGTTCTTAGTGCTCCAACACCCTGCAGAAACCATTGACATTCTGTGTGATTTTTAATGTGGTGATGCAGTTTTAATCTGGTGTGAAGGGGGCCTTTTGAATTTTCCTTACAATATAGAACTCCATAGGTGTTCAGATTATACAAAATAAGTTTAATTAATTTTAAATTCTAAACATAAAGCAGTATGACTTTATTAGTTCAGTTCCTTTGTGAATAATTTCCTCGTTATTTATAATGGTTAGACAAAAATTTCTGCAGTAGAAATTAAACAAAATTAAAACAGGGCAAGGTTTATTTAAGGCATGAATATATTAGCTGTAAGCATGCATCCTCATCTGTAATGTTTAACTCCCTAAAGCTTCTCATTACACCCAGCATTGGGTCACAAACCTGCTCTCCCTTTGAAAACTATACATAACCACAAACATTTGCAAAAAAGTAAGAAACAAAAAGCACATGGGTTAGTTGAGGCATCGTTTTCCTTATTAAAGGAGCACAATATATCATGTTAATGAAAGGAGTAGCAGTGGTAGGTTATGACAGTTTTCAAAGGGGGTTGCTTAAGGAAAAAGTTGCGGAAGCTCAAGCAGTAGGAACAGCAACACTGTCCCACTGCATGACTTGGTCAAGCCGGGATAGGCTGAGTTGGTGTTTGCAAAATTAAAAAAAGTAAACATAGAACCAGCATAGTGGCACCGACAGCTTTAACTGGCTGAAGGTCAACAACCCTTTTGAGATACTCAAATCAGGGACAACCTCAGAAGTAGGGTTTCTTTATTTAATTTTTTTCCTCTAAGAATATGAGATTATTATTTACTTAATGTTTTCATTCTGAAGTAAGTTTGGACAAGCCTTCATATTTTTTAAATATTCCCCTACATTTAACACTGATGTAGAAGCTAATGCAAAGGAGTAGAATTTGCGTACATTTGCCTATTTTATGTCCTTTTTTATAGTTAGCAAATTCTTGTCTAAAATTACTTCCGAATCAAAGTAACATTTACACAGTGCATGGGTTGTCTGTTTCAGTCTGTTAAGGCTCTGCTGACTCTTTAGTAAGCGTCAGGTTACGAAGCCCAATGAGCACACTGAGAAATTAACTGACAGGAAAAGGAAAAGAGAAAATAGGAAGCTCTTGGTTTGGCTGCTTGTTCACTGTGGTAACAACAATGAGTGAAACAGGACAGAGGGAGCCAGAATGAGTCCAAACGGGGCTCTTGACTTAAAACATTTTTGACCACTGGATATATGAGAACCTTATTCGAGTTTCTTAAAAAAAAAAACTGCATAAGTATGTCTGACTGGCTGCCTCCGCACTGTGCACTGCTAAGCGCCCCTTTCAATGTAATCTTCAACACCCATTTAATAATTGAGGAGGTGCACAGTTAGTTATAATGCAGGTTTATAAGTGGTAATAAAGAGAGGCGTATCTGCTGTTGCGCAGAGAGAAAAGCAGTGAGGTGTTGGGGGCCCAAAGAGTCGAAATGCAGCAGACACATGCAGTTAGACACAGGCAATATACCTTGGAGGAAAAGAGCCGGAGGAGCTTTTGTCCAGACGGGAGAAACAAAGCAAAATAAAACAAAGGAATGTATACACACTTTTTTGTAAACAGAGAATCATAAAACAGTAACCAGAACATAAAAGGGGGACACAAACATATTGCATTGAGAAACACAGCTAAGGTACTTTTTAGGTCTTATGGAAATGGCATACACACTGCAGAATGACACAAGCATCACATATGGACAGTGGAAGGATCCATGTTGATCTGTGCATCTCACATTTCTCTGACAGCAGCATCACCTCAGGAGAAAGGAACTAATAGCAAAACTGAATAGATTTAGTACATGTGATAAAATCAAAAATTCATTCAATTCAAAATTCAGAGATGCACTAAAATTCACTGCTTTTCATAAAGCTTTGACTGTCCAATACAAATCTGAGCTGATTTCTTTTCATAAACTATGACTAATAATGTCCAACATATTTTCCCAGCATTCAGGATGTGAGAAGTCATTTACTATTTATATCTAGAACAGAAACAAAATCACAATATGCATAAGAGAGAGTGCTTGTGAGCCAGGATTTTATTATTATTTTTAAACCATCCTTCCTTCCTTCGTCCCTCACTTCCCCTAAAGATTTATAAAAATTTATAAGGATTGTAAAAATGCATTGACTCTCTCTAGTCCTCACCCATCCCTCTCTCTTCCCCTCACAAAAAGATCAGTACACTTACCAGGGCACAGTAAGTTTATTTTTCAAGTCTCAAAAATTGCTGCCTTGAATTAATGATTATTATTATTCCTTTGCACCTAAACTCGATTATATGCGTGAAATATCTGGTAAGAACTACAACCCTTATTTAGACCTGCCATGATCTCTTGAGGGATTTAGAGCTCATATGAGGCCAACTCATATGTCACATGACCCTGGTCTAAAAAAAACAACTGTAACAGATGTGTGATGGATTATGAAAAGGTTAGAGCTTCATGCCTAACCTACTGAGTGCAGCCCTGGGGAAAGACATCCATTTGAAAATATGCAATATAAAGCTTTACTGTTTGTTCAACTTATTACTATATATAAGGGATAAAAAAATTATAAAAACTGGAGGACCCACTCTCAGGGAATATTAGGAAACTCAATAAAAAATGTAGAAACACAAATATTCTGTTAGCTTTTAGAAGAGGCTCACCGGGTTTTTCTTCTTCTTGTCCTTTTTGGCACTTGGCTTCCTGTTGCTGACAAAGTAGTGCAAAGTGCCATACTCTATGAGTGCGGCAAAGACGAATATGAAGCACACAGACACAAACAGGTCCATTGCAGTCACGTATGACACTTTTGGAAGAGATTTCCTGGCAATGGTACTCAGTGTGGTCATAGTCAGCACAGTGGTGATGCCTGGCAATGAAAGCGAGGAATAATTAGATTTCAGTAAAATTGCACCCAACAGAATTGCCAAAACCCTTTGACCCCATTGCCTTTTATTATTGTAACATTCACACTTTTTTTAAATCAGTCAGATCATGTGATCACTGGTAATCTATTGGAAAATCTGTATTCTTCAAAGAAAAATCCTTTAATTCATTGTAGTGGTGGTAAAAAACGACATTTAATATGTTATTTAATAAGTCATAGAAATAACCAAGATGAAAATCAAGCTTTTGGCAGAAATTTGTTAAGAAAGAAAACATTTAACAAATAACAAACTTACTAAATTTACTCGCGCTATCTTTGTTTGGGATTAAATTTAGTTTGATCTGAAACTTTTAAGTGTGACACAATAGCAAAAACAGAAGAAATCTGTAAGTGGGCAAGGGACCCCCCCCAATTATGTCAATGTTATGCTTCAAAAAATATATTACCTTTCACATGCATGCAGTTTTCATTTTACATGCATGTGTTTTATCTTCCCCATGGACCCCTTTTGTCTTTCACATACACACATTTCAACTTTTACATACATTTAAACCTTTGCATCTAATATTACCCAATTGTAAGAATATATGTGAGAGAAGAATATATGTAGGGCAAAAAACATTATGGCTTTTTTGTTTTTTTTAGTTTTTTTAAAATAAATGTGCGTTTAGCAAAGTTAGTAATATACTTTTTTCTGATGTGTTCGTATAAATTGTGAGGCCAATTTCCTTCAAAAATAGCAAACCTTTCACTGCTTGAGCCACCAAAGAGTACATATAAACGTTGCATGAATATAAATGTTTTATAAAAACGTGTTTTTACCTCCTACTTTTTAGCTGTGGTATATGTATATGTATATGCTGATTGTTATAGATGGGACAAACAATGCACAATTTACACATGAAATCAACATTCTATATGTACCTTATTTAGCACACAAGTTCTATGGAGCGTCATAAGTGTGTGAAGAACTTGTGGAGAAATGTAAACAATTTCATAAGCAAAGAAGATCCTTATAACATGTTGACTCTTTTGTGCTAGAAAGGTTTTATTTTGCACATTTAAAGTAAGTACTTCTTACATTGTTCATTACACATTCTTCATTCACGACTACATACTGTATAACTACATCAGCCATCTTCTAAAGTTGTTATGAAACCTTTTTACTTCCCGTGTCTTTACTGATGACCTTGATAGAGGCAGTGGTTGTCATATGACGAGCATGACAAACGAACATGTAAATTCACAGATACAACGGATTACCTGACAGCAGCAGAACAACCCACAAACACCAACAGGCAAGCATAAGACCGCCTCTTTCCAAACACTCCATATGTGCAAGGAGACTTGCTCGATATCTACTGAAGATGATTTATGTACACATTTAATGTGCCTTTAGTGATGCTCGTGAATTGATATATTTTTAGACACCATTGAAGGATTAAGAATTATGTCATCTGCGATAATCCGCTTCCTAAATGAACAAGCATCATGTAACTCCTACATAATCTTTCAGTGGGCAAAAATATCATGTTTGATAGATATTTTCTATGAGTTTATCACTAGAACTGCTAAAGAGGTGGGAAAAAAACAAGTTTAGAAAGATATAAAGTAATAATGGGAATAAGGTCAAGTAAGAGCTTCTGCTTTAAAGAATAACGTTTTTCTTTTAAATAACTTTTGGACTTGAGTGTTAAAACCCCTAAGGGACTAAAGGAATAGTTGACTAAGGGATGGATATTCAAGTGAATAACAAAGCAGCATCTGCAGAAGTCAAGGGTAAGTTCAAAAGCTGACAAATCTGCTTGAATTTTTCACTTTTGCGCTATTTTTTCATCTTGTGTCCCTTTTTTGCATTCTGTGAAGAAGCCACCTGTAATATTATTGTGCTGAAGCAGCATCTTCACATCGTCCTGCCTGTATTGCATAATTAATGCCTCATTAAGGCATGCATGCAAACATATGTCTCAGAATGGGCTCATCTTCTCAGGATACACAAGATTTCTAAGCAGCTGCCATGTCCCATAGGGGAAAAGAAGGAGGAGAAGGGATGTTGAAGTAAAGAAGGCAATGAAGAAAAGAGAGCTGCAGGAATAAGGAGGCTTAGGCTTACTGCCTAATAATATTAGGAGCACTGAATGGCTCTTGATGTTTTTCAATGCAGGGAGCAATTAAGACTAAGGTGGCCTTGCAACTTACATCTGTATTTTATCTGTGTTGGAGTTGGGTGAACTGACAGAAAAAAAAAGTATTAAATTAAGGTTAAAATGAAGTTCATGGTTTTAACAGAATGCTAAGTGAAAATTACATGTCATGTAAGTTTGAATTTTGCAGGTAATGTAATAATTAGGTATTTGTCTTGCTTAAATACCTAATGAAGTCCTTGCAGGCACTGCATCTTTGTTGATCCAGAAAGAGACCCAGGAGAGGACAACTATAAGCGTGCATGGAATGTAGGTCTGAATGGTGAAGTAGCCCATCCTCCTGCTCAGGTCAAAAAAGACAGTCAGCACTACATAGTCCCCTGAAAAAAAGATAAAAAATACAAGATGTTGGGTGTCATTGAAGTTTATATCATCAGACATAATTTATGTATGTTGTTACAGTCAGAAGTATCAACGCATTATTGGCATGAATGTCATAGTCACTTGGAGCTTTTAATGATTTATTCAAATTCAAACTCTTTCTTGGGGTGGTTGGTTGTCAATACAACTGCAAAAAAGACTGAAGAAGCCAAAGTGAGGCTCTCACACCTCAGAACAGCATAACAACTGTCAAGCATGGTGCTGTAACCATGATGATGAGGGTATATTCTGCTGCCAGTAACCTCGAAATTATTGAAAATTTATGAATTATGCGTAAAAGCCAGGTACGTGCCCGGGGGGCCAAACAAGTAAAGTCTACCATTTCTTCCAAGAAGAGTGGTTAAAAATCCAGCCTACAAAATGCAGTTTCTTTGCAACCTGCTGAGGGAGATTTATCCAAATATTAGGGGAGGGTGTCTCTATCTATTTGAACCTGTAGGTATAATGTTGCCCCATTGAGAATGAGAGTAAATCCACATTAAATTCAACTTGTGCACTATTGTAGTTTTAAAAAGTATCAGTGTTAATTGTTGTATAATGTATTTGAAGTCCTTGCTTAAATGAAAGCCTCATAAGAAAACACCTTACACATTAAAGAAAACTGTTGGGTCTTCAGTTAATTATGTTGTGCAACCAAAACTACTTACTGCTTGTTAGCTTGGGGCAAACTCAGATCCAAAATGAAAGCGAGTGATTCAGTGAACCATTGCTGAACTAGAATGGATGCACATGCAAACTCCAGTCTCCTGCCAGGAGTTAGCCAGAACATGAACACCAGCAGCCAGCAGATGATAAACTGTCTGGGCGTTGGCTGGCCGACCCAAGCAGATGTCAGGTCTGCAGAGATCGAGGTTAAGTGAACTGAGAAAGACCTGACCCTGACAATATGGATCAACTGCCTTGCCTGTTTAAATTGCATGCTAAGCATGAATGAAAATCAAACATGTACCTATAGGAGGTTCTCACAATATGATAGGCATGAGGAGAACTATGGCAGGTATCAAGTTATTCAGACAAAGACTTTAAAACAAACAGTATGACATATCAATTTAAAACCGAGAAGCAACGATTACTGCTACGTTTGCTAAAATAATACATACTGATCTTTCCAGATACAATGATGTTATCTGTAAAATTTTGTATTGGTAAAATACCAGCTATATAAAGTTTTCATTAAGTGTTTTTTTTTAGCAGAATATTATGCGTTTTTGTCATTCTCTCTTTCAGCAGGAACACAACCATCAGGAGCTGACATGTACTGATAATTTAGTTGGGGCATATGCTCTAGTAGAGCCTGCAGTTGGCTGCTTAACAGATTAACTGTATGTAGCTTGACAACTATAGTTTTAAACCATCATTACCTTAATAAGAGTGAAAGGTGGTGCTTATTTAGTTTCTACACCATGACTGACTGTTATTATTGCAATTGGAAACAAAATCCAAACAGCTGAATTGGTCTTTCTTGTGTGCAAGGAAAAAGTGTAGCAGCATTTTTTCAGCCAGCTGACTTGCAGGCTGACTTGCTCCATACAGCTGGAGAAAAATCACTCAGGCACTTTATCTTCCATTTTATTAAAGTAACTTGAGACTATAGAAACACTGTCAAGGAATTTTAGAGATTTTGGCGAACATTTATAGCACCAATCGTCCACAGTCCACAGGCACATTTTTCGCTGACGTTCACCATAAATCAAATCAAATACAATTTCTATACCTTTGTAGGACGGATGTACATGTTTCATTCGATTGCTTCCCAACTTGACAGTACAACATTGCTTGCCAGTAGTTACTGTCCCCTTAATCTGTTTACCAGAATACCTGTCTGTTACGGTGAACTTAATGATAGTAGCCTCCTGGCCTACAGCTCATTCAGATGTCTACTAATTGATTAACATTAGACAATTAACAGTGTCAGAAACCTCCGCTGGCTTCCTTCCATGGTTTGTAACCTTCAGGGCACAAGCACACAGTTTCTCCGGTATACATCTGTGTGTCCGTGTAAGAGTGTGTGTGCATTTAGGCACCCATAAGCAAAAAAGTCAGCTGGCTTGTAATTTTTCTCATGGGAAAGGACAAACTGTATGATAAAAACCAACATGTGTCTTTTTGTGTGGGTAATGAGAGGCACGGAACGAGATGGGTTTTGCCAGTACTTGTTTTGTCTTTAGCCATGTGGAACTACATTCACATTTTCTGTATAAGCAGGGTGAGATGATGCTGCTCCACATGCAACTCTTTCATTCAGAGTTGATATAATCATTAAATAAACCACAAGCAATAACCACAGCAACCCGAATTATTGCTGTTTATATCACCATGCGTGCTTTCTGCTGATGGAGGCAGGTATAAGCAATCCTATAGTGCACTGTCTTGGTGTGTAGGAGTACAGGAGACACATGAAGGCTGTTCTCAGGAGTCCAGCAGCCTACTATTTTGTCTTTATTAACATATCATTAGCCAGCGTCCAAAACCAAGACCCCCTGACAGCTGAGAAAGTGCAGGTGAATACATTTATTTCAGCTTGGTCAGCAACACAAAGCCGGCTTTACAATTCTTCAGACTGTTAATGATAATAGACTTTCCACCACAGGGGTGGTTAGTGTCAGACCTTCCAGCTATATGTTTCACTTTTTCTGACTGCCAGTTCCACTGTGCCCTATGCTAATTGCCAAAAAGACACATTAGAGGGATTCTTTTGACCATCAAACATTACAACTCACCAGAAGCACATAGTTTTTATTTTGTGTTTTTTGGCCTCCTAAAATATTTTCTCACTGTTATTCATTTTTGGGATGGAATTTACAGTGTAACCAGATTAATTGGTGCTCCAGATAAACAGTTCCAACACAATTAGTAGACTGAGCAAACTCAATAAATTACTCTGATCTGTTGTATCTGGAAATGATTTTTACATAGTAAAATGTACAGCAGCAACATGTGTGAAATGCCATAGGAGTCTGAGTGGACCTCATCAAAGGTAGACATTTAAAAAACCTATGGCTTAAAATCTTAGCATTGTATATGCCTAAGAGAATTTAGAAATCTGAGAGCAATGGTTTTGTCCTTGTTTGTAAACATTGCATTATGGTAACATGTAAATATAACTTGAATTTAGGATGGGGAGGTGCTCTTATGTAAAGGAGAAAATTTTAAAAAAGCCTCAACAATTTTCATATCAGAGAAACTGATAATAAGATTGTTGGGCCCATATCCGTTTAAAAAATAATAATTTTAATGTCATATGTGTTTTTTTTGGGAATCTGTACGTCATGTAATTGCTTACATTTGTGTTTTCCATGTATAATTACTGCTTTTGCTTCTTTTAGGCTGCTCCTGTTTCTAGCCCCTTTCATATCAAAACTTTTTATGTTCCATCATACAAGTCCATTCGATGAGATTGCAAGGTTACTTGTGCTTTTAGACCATGTAGCTGGAATCATTGAACTAAACAGGAGTATTTTTTATCTAGGCAGTTCTCACATGACAGTGTGCATAAATTAAGTGTTTGACATTTTGTCTTGCTCTTACAATATCCTACTTATCAATGTCTTTGCAGGTGGCTGATTTTATTTCTACATTGACCCCCCCATTTTATGTTGGCACCTTTCAGTTGATCGCAAGACATGGAGAACTCATGTAGATCACCGAATTAAAGTAGGATGAGTTTAAAAGGAGGCATAGTGAATGCAGAGCAGGAGCAAAGAGTAGGGAGAATGAGGAAGTTCATAGCATCTCTTCCATCAATCCTAATGGCCAATGTGAGATCTTTGGCAAACAAATTTAATTAACTTCAAGGACCCAGCCTGACTATCGGAAATCCTGTATTTAGAATTTCACTGAGACTTGGCTTTAGGTTAATATCCCCGACTCTGTCTGACTATACAAGCAGATAGAGATTTTAAGAGGGGCAGCAAAATCAAATGAAGTTGATTAGCTGTGCTTATCAACAACAGATTTCATACCTATTATTTACCTACACAGTTTACCAGTGTTATTTGGTATTTGGATGGTCAAACTGTAAAAATTCCACCTTCAGCTGCTGCCAACACTGCATGGGATTTCATCAGCTCAGCTGAGAAGCTGGGTTGTTTTGAGGGTACAGACTGGTAAGCATTGTGATAGCCACATTGAGGGGACAACAATGCCATGAGTGAGTGTGTTACTTATAGAAATTTCTGTATGGACAACACCACAGTGAGATAGTTCCTCAATAGCAAACCCTTGATGACCAGCAACGACCAGTGGCCTGACAGAACTGCTAAATAAGAAAAAAAGATCAATCAGGGAGTGAGACAGAGATTTGTTGACCAGTATACAAAATATATTTAAAGTCAAGATTAGAGACAGCAGGAGGGGAATAAGTTGGAGAGCAAGCTCCAACAGAACAATTTTATGCCCATTTTCCATGGGCTCTACGTAGGCCAACTCCACTCCACTCAGCCAGTTTTGCGAGCGTTTCCATTAGAGATTTTTCCGGCAACGTGCCTGGTATTTTTAGGGTCTACTCAGTAGCAGGTATGATCGGGGCTGAGTAGGGATTACATGTGAAGTTTTTCGCTGAGGTAGTGCAGGGAAAGTTAAAATAATTCAGGAGTGACAACAATATTAAGGACCACAATGGTCGGAGCAGGCCAAACCAAAATATAATTTTTCCATTTAGAATTCATAAACCATGCCTGAAGACTGAAAGAAAAGAAAAAGGACACCATGTCGGCTCTCTGAATTACACACAGGCAGGGAGTGCTGTCAGCAGATCACACACAAAATAAGCTGATTTAGGACATTTCCCCAAAACAGAGAAACCAATACCACCATGATACAGCTCATGCAATAGTCCATAGAGAAAGAGAAAGTGTCTATTAAATAAATCCTCCTGCGACCCAACTGTGCAAGATCTCTCAAAAACAATTTGAAAAGTTTGGCAAAAGTCAAATAATCACGCTCCAGTTATTCAGGAGGGTCTTCGTCCTGTTTAATCCAACACTCAATGGAAAACTAACTTCTCTGCAGTCAAAAGTCTTCGGGTTTGCACTTTAAAGTCTTTGTGCTCATTATTGTCATGGCTGAGACAAAGACATCTTGTTAAAGCCCAGAATTTGAACTTCTCTAGGCAAACTTTGGAGCACCAGCCCAGACAGTGGCTTCTCTCCTCCCTGCTTCCCCTGCCATACTCCCTCAAGTCAAAACCCCTGTTCTGGCTGGTCTGTGTTCCAGATAATTATCACAGTAATCATTTTATACATAAAAAAACATATATAAGGTATTCTTGCATCTGCAATAATGTAAACATTATTTTGTTTGTTTATGGTTTTTTTTTTTATTGTTTTTTTCACCATTTCACTCAGATTACTTTAGTGTGACAATGTCACACAGTAACCTTAACAGCAGCACAGCACACTACAGTGACAGCTGGAGGCGGGGTTTCTCCCCTGCCATCATATGTTGAGGTAGCAGCATCCAAGTCAGTTACTGAAAGAAAGGTCAACAAGTTGATAAAGAAGGCTTGCACTGTTCTGGGGATTGGTCTTGAATGTCTGGAGATGAATGTGCAAAGAAGGATTCTTCATAAAATGAAGAATGTTACCAACAGCCCTGAACATCCTCTTCATAGGAGACTGTTATGAGCCTCTGACAAAGAAAAACATACAAAAAACCAGAGTTTTTTTTCGGTCAGAGACCTTTTCAGATCCGCTGTGATCCTGAGCACTAGAGGAGGTCCTTCCTGCCCACAGCCATCACCATCTACAACAACTCTTTCAGGAGACTTGTATAATATGAGTTGCAAAATTTACTTTCTCTTTGGGATTAGTAAAATAATATTGAACTGAACTGCATACTCTAAAGGGTCTTGTATCACAGTTGTAAAGGGACTTTTCTTCTTATCAATTCACTCTTAAACTTCATCTCCTACAGTTTATTATTGGAAAACTTATGGACTCGGAAACTCTAGATAACAGGTTATGTTTTTAAGGCCAAAATTCCCATCCAAGGCCAGTAGATGACATCAATTTTAACATATGACCAAAAGGTACAGAAAAAACATTCTCACTATAGAATTTAATGAATACTATCAAAAAATTGTAGGCTGTCCTTATTCGACATCATTTGCCATTTCTTCACAAGCATCCGTTTTCTATACTTAACCATTTCAGTGTAATTGGGGGCTGCTTCTGCCAATTTTCTGTGGTTAATGAGCAAGAGATGAGGATATACCTTGAATTTGGACAGTTCATACCAGGGCAACACAGAGACACAGCAGGACAAATAACATACAACTACAAGCAGTTTAGTGACCAAATACCCTGCAGCTTCATACAGAAAGCCCGAACCTTCTGGTGAATGCAAACACCTTTCCAATAATCTACTTTATTTATATGAATGATGTTTAATGGTGATGCATGATCTGAGGATACCTCGAAAGACCTTCAATGAAATCAACCACTTCATGAAATGTATCAAACTACACCCTGCAGAAAGACATATACTAAAAAAGGGACTAGCACAAGCACACAAAGCCTGACAGACACGGAAGGAGTAAATTAAAGAAAAAGACAATAAACATTTTGTGTTTGCTTGATACCCCCCCCCCCCCATTATCTGCTTCCTTTGTTTTCTCCTCTTGCCTGTCATACTTTTTTAAATTTTTTCCCAAGATTTTCAAAACCTTCAATACAGCTGGTAGAACAAGGAAAAAGGATGACTGTCAGAGGAGCTTTAAGCATGGTGTCATATACCATCTGTAGGTGTCTTTTTGTCATCAGTGATGCATAAAAACTGTATGACATACAATGACACTGAAAATGCTTCAAATCTATACATTATTAAGAACATTGTTAATGCTCATCTGTCAAAGATCACATAATACACCGGTAGGCAGTAACAAAACAAAGGACGGATGCTGCCTCAGTACTGCATGTCATGTTTAATATACCACAGTTTGATAGCTCAGAGGTAAGAATGTCTCATTTTATTACATTTCTGTTGTCTTGACTCGTCTGTCCTTGAATCTCCTTCCCACCTCCTCTGCTTACACTACAGGTGGGAGAAACTGAGGGGGAGGAGGTGAGGATAAAAATGAACATAAACAACTGGAGATATGGCATAAACAAAACTAAAAGGTTGAAAATTAAAAATAAAAAATAGCTGTAAAAAGATTATCATAAATTGCTTAATTTCAACTTCAGATTTTCCTATTTTAACTTGAAGTTTGTTATTGTTTGTTTTTGTTTGCATGCTTGAGGCATAGCTGTGCAGTCATTCATGCCCTAATGAAATAAAAATAGAGAAGATGTCATAGATAATGTTACCTTCTGAATGTGATTCTTATAAACCCGAGAGGGAGCACGTTTCAGATCCTTTTGTTTTATAATCATTTAATGAAAGTCTTGCTGTATTTTTTCAGTAACAAACCACAAATCTCTGTGTAAGGAAGCAATCTTTATCCGTCATTGAAATTACAATGTAGTTTCCATATTTTTTTTTATAATTCATTATTAAAAAACGCTGATGGCAGATGTGCAAAAAAGCAACCAGTCAAACACAAACTCTAAAATAGAATTTTTTTTATTAAGATGACAAAATTCCTCTGCCAAAGTAATTTGCTGTGAGTTGATGTAATCTACAGAAAACAATAAAAGCTTGGCAGACATTCATTTATCAAAAAACAGTGTTGCTTCTCTGTTGAATATGGGCAAAGATAATATCCTTAAAAATTCAGATAGACAAAAGGGCAAAAAGAATGCAGTTCTTTCAATACCTATCTTTTAGCCAACAAGGAGCCAAAACATTATAACCACCTGGCTAATAGTGTATTAGTCATTCTTTTGCTGCCAAAAGCACTCGTGAAATGGACTCCACTCAACCATTTAAAGGTGTGCCGTAGTATCTGGCAAGGTGTTCACAGCAGATAGTTTAAGTACCATAAGTCATGAGGTGGGGCCTGAACTAGTGGACCTTGTTATTCAAAATACCCCACAGATGCTTAATTGCATTGAGATCTGGTGAAGATGGAGCCCAAATCAACACCTCAAACTAGCTGTTGTGCTCCTCAAACCATTTGAAGCATTTCAGCCATTGCAAGCATTTTTGATTTGTTACACGGCATTTCTTTCCTGGTGAAAGGGGTCAGAGTATCACAGAATATTTTTTTTCCAAGAAAAGTTTACGTGGTCTGCAACAATGCTCGGACAACCAAGCTCTAGATTTTGGCAAGTTATGGGGAATACAAAATGTCTGGAGATGTATCCTGACGGTTAAAGATAAACACACATACACTCACCGGCCCCTTTATTAGGTACACCTTTCTGGTACCGGGTTGGACCCCCTTTTGCCTTCAGAACTGCCTTAATCCTTTGTGGCATAGATTCAACAAGGTACTGGAAACATTCCTCAGAGAATTTGGTCCATATTGACATGATAGCATCACACAGATGCTGCAGATTTGTCGGCTGCACATCCATGAGGAGAATCTCCCGTTCCACCACATCCCAAAGGTGCTCTATTGGATTGAGATCTGGTGACTGTGGAGGTCATTTGAGTACAGTGAACTCATTGTCATGTTCAAGAATCCAGTCTGAGATGATTCGTGCTTTATGACATGGCGCGTTATCCTGCTGGAAGTAACCGTCAGAAGATGGGTACACTGTGGTCATAAAGGGATGGACATGGTCAGCAACAATACTCAGGTAGGCTGTGGCGTTGACACGATGCCTAATTGGTACTAAGGAGCCCAAAGTGTGTCAAGAAAATATCCCCCACACCATTACACCACCACCATCAGCCTGAACCGTTGATACAAGGCAGGATAGATCCATGTTTTCGTGTTGTTGACGCAAACTTCTGATCCTACCATCCGAAATCGAGACTCATCAGTCCAGGCAACGTTTTTACAATCTTCTATTGTTCAATTTTAGTGAGCCTGTGCGAATTGTAGCCTCAGTTTCCTGTTCTTAGCTGACAGGAGTGGCACCCGGTGTGGTATTCTGCTGCTGTAGCACATCCGCCTCAAGGTTCGACGTGTTGTGCGTTCAGAGATGCTCTTCTGCATGCCTTGGTTGTAACGAGTGGTTATTTGAGTTACTGTTGCCTTTCTATCAGCTCGAACCAGTGTGGCTATTGCAATAACGATTTTGTTCATTTAAAGGGTTTTTACTAATTTTTCTTTCAATTCACTAAGTGAGGCAGATTATATACTTTACACACAGACTATTTCTGTTAATTATGATGATTTTGTTCTCACAGCTAATGCAAACACAACATTTAAGATTAGAATTTACATCAGACCAATAAAAAACATTTATAATCCAGAAATGTGAGCTTATTGAAAAGAATGTTAAATACATGCTTAAAGGTTGTTATTTTCAAAAGGTTCTTTTAATCTGACAAACGAATCTCTTCTGAGCACATATTCTCATTTACTGAAAATTACTGTTTGTACATCTTTACTTGTTTGAATGTAAAAATACAGAGAGCTATACATAATATGTAATTTTAGGAGGGTTGACAAGGGCAAGAAAATCCTCAGACAAAAGTATCATTGGGCTTGCAGCAAGTCTGGAAATTGCTGTGGATATAGTTAAGCGGGGGAGACCTGAGGCACATGCTGGCCATCCAATGAAGAAAGTGAAGCAAGACACATTGCAGAGCTGAAGACAGGCTGTCTCGCTGAGATTCTCTCCTGTTGAAGGTTGTGTATATGAGAGGTGACAGTGCCTGTTATTGTATGAATATGTGTGTGCATGTGTGCATATTTGTGTTTGTGACAGTGAAAGTGAAAATCTACTAATAACTGGCTGCCAGGATCAGCAATGGATACACAGAATGCAAGTCACCACTTTTTGCAACATGGCCACAGGCTACATGTGAGTGATTAACCAGCCACTAAAGCTTTGTATTGTCCCTCCACAGGACTGCTGGCAGCTATTCCTATCGCTCAGTGGTGGGCAAGATAAAGTCACAGAAAAAATTAGGAATAGCATTGTCACAGTGAGTAACTGCAGCAACATAGCCACACGATTGAACAGCAAAGAGGAGTTGACAGACTTTTGACTGCTTAGCTGTTAGCGCTGCATTTACAGTGACTAGGACAGATGATTATCTTGCTTTCATACCCGATAACAGGGTTCATATTACTGAGAGCAAGGCTGTTTACAGGTTTTATGACTGTTAAAATCTGTCAAAACTGCTTAGACCAGAATTAATGGTCTAAAATGTGAATTTGTTTAAATACAAAAAGGGCAAATATGTTTAAAATAATGACAGGAAATATTATAGGTATTATTATCTTTCTGCTTTAGGGCCCTTTTTGGGTTATTAGTCTATGTTGCTGGTGATTATTATTATTCAATATTATTAAATTAGCACATTTCTGAGACATCTGCCTACATATATTTTCTCTAAAAACAGATGGAAATTGCAGTATATCTATGCCCACACTGAGCATCCAAATTAATTTCTAGTCTCATATGAATAGTAATGTCTCCCCCCTGAATTTTAAGATAAAAGAGAAGATTTAGGAAAAACTACTGTGTTAGTTAATTTTTATTCCAGCTTCATTATTTTTTATCCACACACAAGAAGTCGTGTGATTCACACCTATTACATAAACTTCTAAAATTAAACGTCTGTGCTTTGTTCTGTTTATCACCTCTTTTTCTGTCCTGGGTTTTATCTACTGCTCTAATCTTTTGGCCAGGTGACAGGACTAATCCTCACTGATTGGTAAAGACAGTCAGGACTTATATGTCCCATTTCAGAATTTTTGAAATGGATGCATGAGATTTAGTTTTAAATCATAAATAAACAAACAAATAAAAGACTATAAATTACATTGGGAAATATTAAGTTATCACATTTTTGAAAAAAATGAATAAATACTAATTGGCACACATGGTAAACAGCATGAGACTTTTTTGTAGCTCTTTTTGATGTATAGAAATAAAGCCAAAATTGCACATTTACAAACACGTAAAGATAATGGAATTTTTCATTAGTTCTCTTTACTTCAGTACTTGACCATCTTAAAGATTATTGTTATCCATTATACACTATAAAAGGACATTGAAACCACATATTTACATACATTGTATAAAAAGTTGTATAACAAATATATTTTTCTTTTTACTTTTCTCAAATTCACAATTTACAAACAAAATGCCTTTAAAAAATTGGGAAAGGCCATAGTATGCCATGCATTTGTAAGCTTCGATAGTTTAGTTCACAACATTTGATTTAAATGGATGCACACTTATGGAAGTATCTTGGGGCAGCACTGCAAATACACTGCTTCCTCATGTGACATCAAACAAATTTAAAGAAATCAGGCAAGATAAGAAGACAAGAACAAAAACTGTGGAACTCATCTCGGCTCAAGATGCCATGTTCAATCGTTCAAACAATTATGTACATATAAATGACATGGGAATGTCAAGCAATCAAACTGTTCAGGAAGAAGACAAGTTTTGTGTCTCACAGAACAACGTGTTTGGTAAGGAATATGCATATCAACCCCAAAACGAACACAAAAGACCTTGTGAAGATGCTGGCCTAAGCTTGTAAGAGATATGAGAGCACCATCCCAACTGTAAGATTGGCTGCACCAGGTTATGGGGCTGTTTTATTGCAGGAGAGACTGGTGCGCTTCGCAAAAAAGAAGGCATCATGCGGACATAGCTATGTGAAAATATTGAATCAACATCTAAAGACACCAGCCAGCACGTTAAAGCTTGGGCACAAATAGATAATGAAACTAAGCATACCAGTCAAAGTCAAAGTTTTAGAGTGGCCATCTCTAAGCCTGATCTCAGTCCTATAGAGCATTTGTGAGCAGATTTCTAACACATTAGCTTTGTGATCAAAATATTATACTAAATAAGGGGATAGAATAATGAAGAGATAATAGGTGGTATTCACTTCACCTGTCATTGGTCACAATTAGCACCATAGGTACAGATATGTACAGACAAATTATTGCAATGGAGCCTCTGTGAATTCCCACCAAAACCATTTTACCCAAGGCATAAAGTTGGAATTACCTTTTTTTTTACTAGATACTAAGGAAATGTATGGAGGCTTCTAAATTTGAAAAAAAAAAAAATCTGTAAAAATCTCAAAAAAATATTTATTGTTCAATATTCTTGCTTTTAGCAAATAGAAATATTAAGTTGTCCTAATTGAGCTAAAACAGGAAAGATTTAATAATATAATTTAATTTCAGATGGTGAGAACAAAGTTGTGGAAATGCTCAAAATGGCTTAACAATATGTAAAGAAGACTGAACTTCCAAATTTGGAAACGATATAGATTAATACACACCAAACTACTACTGATTTATTGTATCAATAGTTTGGTGTTATGCCTCATTTGAAAAGAAAGTAATGTTTTACTCTTTTAAATTGTTATATCTGAGATTTATCCTGTTAAACCATGTATTATTCTTTGGATATTTTACAAAGTTAAGGTAATAACACTGATTTATAAGAATAATTAGGACCCAGGTATAAAAATTCATTAATTGAGAAACTGCTTGGAACAGAGCTCTTGCAGCAGTTGTAACTCTTAACTGCTTTAAGCTTTAAAAATAGCTCTTTCCTTCCCATTAGTGTATCAAGGAAAGACTTGAGAACTCATTTAAAGATATCCATGCACATAAGTGAAATAAGGTCACTTTTAGCTCTTTAACTTTTTGTAGATATTCTACTTGATAAACAGTAAAGGTATGTGTATACTTCTAGGATTTAGGTGGAAGAGCTGCTTTACCTCAAAGTAAACTGCAGTTCTCAAAAAGGTACTGTGCTTTTAACTTTCCTTCCTGAGATTCAATGTGCTCATGAGTTAAAATCAGAAAGTTTAGGAAACTGCACATTATTGTAGCAAAAAATGAACTATAGCAGTAAACGAAGAGGAGGTTGGTAGACAAATCCCCAACTTTTAAATTTTATCTGTCACTGGGTATTTATTCATTAGAGATAGGTGGTACACCTAAGGCGTAATATATACAAAAAGGGAAAAAACATGCATTGCCGTAAGTGTAATCGTGTCAAAGTAATTTCAATGAAAAATACCTTAAATGGCAAAAATACATCAAGAGCAAAGCAGTCTATTAACATAAAGCATACTTTGTTGTACTTCATAACCTAGAGTAGGTACATATTTAAGATGGATTAACCTACTAAGACTGCAAAAACAATTCAATAATATCCAGAAACAAGAATTCCCAAAGTATCATTTTGTTAGAAAATAAGACATTTCCTCTCACCTAGGCTGTGTGAAAATGGAAAAGAAAAAACTGTAAAGACCTCTACATAAAGGCATCTACCAATCCCTAAATGTGGTTGGAATGTTGTTTTGGTTGATCAAATGTTCTGCTTATCCCTCTCTTTTAATGTTTTTGTTTAGATCAAATTTGGAAGGAAACTATGAGCAATAAAATGTCGAACTTCTTAAACCTTTTTTCTGGCCCTAATAAAGACAAAGACTAGCTGACCTGAAAAGGGAATTTAAAAAGTTGTTTATGAATGCCCAGTGTTTGGAGGATAGAACTCGAAGAAAAATGTCTAAGAAGTAAACATGGTTGTAAGGACAACAGTAGAAGGTACCTGCAGTGTCAGGAAAGGCAAAAAAGGAATACAAAACTTAAAAACATAACATAAAATGTGAAACATTTAATCAAAACAGACAGTGTGTGCAGTCTGTGTAACCATCTTACGTCTTGTACTTCCAGGGTGATGAAATCTTAGACCAACTCTCTGAACCCGGAGCTGACCTTTCTGCAGTTTATTCTGTTTTTGAACATCTGCTTCTTCAAATATAATGAACAAAAAACTCATAAACACACCTGAAACCACTGTGTTGACCTCTTTGTTGAAGCATCTTTTGTTTCTTTTTGTGTTTTTGAACTTTTTGATTCCTTTGTCTCCTGTCTTTTTGTGTCATGATTTCCTCTTTGCCTTGCAGCATTCCAGCCAATAAAAGTACCTATGGCGGCGTCACTAATTTGCACTTTGTTGTTTTTCCCTATCATGTAAATTATATAACTTTTATTTTTTTGTTTGTTTCAGTTGTCCTAGTTATCACGTCAGTGTGTATGGTGATGCTTAATTTGTGCTGTACCAAGATTTCTTGTCATCAAAGAAACTTAAATACATTTTAAGTAACATTTGGCTACCTATGACCATAATATAATTACCAAACCATATTATATACAGTACAGACCAAAAGTTTGGACACACCTTCTCATTCAAAGAGTTTTCTTTATTTTCATGACTATGAATATTGTAGCTTCACACTGAAGGCATCAAAACTATGAATTAACACATGTGGAATTATATACTGAACAAAAAATGTGAAAAAACTGAAAATATGTCTTATATTCTAGGTTCATCAAAGTAGCCACCTTTTGCCTTGATTACTGCTCCGCACACTCTTGGCATTCTGTTGATGAGCTTCAAGAGGTAGTCACCTGAAACGGTTTTCCAACAGTCTTGAAGGAGTTCCCAGAGATGCTTAGCACTTGTTGGCCCTTTTGCCTTCACTCTGCGGTCCAGCTCACCCCAAACTATCTCGATTGGGTTCAGGTCCGGTGACTGTGGAGGCCAGGTCATCTGGGGCAGCACCCCATCACTCGCCTTCTTGTTTAAATAGCCCTTACACAGCCTGTAGGTGTGTTTGGGGTCATTGTCCTGTTGAAAAATAAATGATGGTCCAACTAAACGCAAACCGGATGGAATAGCAAGCTGCTGCAAGATGCTGTGGTAGCCATGCTGGTTCAGTATGCCTTCAATTTTGAATAAATCCCTAACAGTATCACCAGCAAAGCACCCCCACACCATCACACCTCCTCCTCCATGCTTCACGGTGGGAACCAGGAATGTAGAGTCCATCCGTTCACCTCTTCTTCGCCGCACAAAGTAACGGTGGTTGGAACCAAAGATCTCAAACTTGGACTCATCAGACCAAAGCACAAATTTCCACTGGTCTAATGTCCATTCCTTGTGTTCTTTAGCCCAAACAAGTCTCTTCTACTTGTTGCCTGTCCTCAGCAGTGGATTCCTAGCAGCTATTTTACCATGAAGGCCTGATTCACACGGTCTCCTCTTAACAGTTGTTCTAGAGATGTGTCTGCTGCTAGAAGTCTGTGTGCAATTGACCTGTTCTCTAATCTGAGCTGCTGTTAACCTGCGATTTCTGAGGCTGGTGACTCGGATGAACTTATCGTCCGCAGCAGAGGTGACTTGGTTTTCCTTTCCTGGGGCGGACCTCATGTGAGCCAGTTTCTTTGTAGCGCTTGATGATTTTTGCACTTGGGGACACTTTCAAAGTTTTCCCAATTGTTCGGACTGACTGACCTTCATTTCTTAAAGTAATGATGGCTACTCGTTTTTCTTTACTTAGCTGCTTTTTTCTTGCCATAATACAAATTATAACAGTCTATTCAGTAGGACTATCAGCTGTGTACTGTATCCACCTCCTGCACAACACAACTGATGGTCCCAACCCCATTTATAAGGCTTGAAATCCCACTTATTAAACCTGACAGGGCACACCTGTGAAGTGAAAACCATTTCAGGTGACTACCTCTTGAAGCTCATCAACAGAATGCCAAGAGTGTGCATAGCAGTAATCAAAGCAAAAGGTGGCTACTTTGAAGAACCTAGAATATAAGACATATTTTCAGTTGTTTCACACTTTTTTGTTCAGTATATAATTCCACATGTGTTAATTCATAGTTTTGATGCCTTCAGTGTGAAGCTACAATATTCATAGTCATGAAAATAAAGATAACTCTTTGAATGAGAAGGTGTGTCCAAACTTTTGGTCTGTACTGTAGATTTCATTGTGTTTCCACCATCTAAAATCTAGCATTTCAGAAAACAATAAATTCATCAGATTTTGTACCCAAAAGTCCTACTTTATATGCAGACAGTGGTTGAAGACATGGCAAACAAGTGCCTTGTTTACCGAAAGCACTCTCTTCATTTTTTGGACTTCCTTTCTGCTTTCAGGTGTTAATTACTGGCTTATTAGACTGTAACAAAAAAAAGACAGGAAAAAGAAAGCAAACCAAAGAGAGATAGAGAAGCTGGGGATGGGGGAGGGAGTGTGAAAAGTAGGACAGGAATATACCAGGCTGAAAATAAAATTCTCTCCTTGTGAGAGAGAGAAGGGGGGAATGAGAGGGGTGGTTTCTCAGAGCAAAAGCCTTTGTATATTTACCAGTCTTGGACAAAAAAAAGGACATGAGAATATTAATCCTGTGAGTGTACAGGGATTTTACGGGCGTGCATGTGTACTGAAATAGAGATGGGGAAGAGTATAAATTGGTATTTTACATTACAAAAGAGGGATTTGTGCTGAGTCAGATCGTTTTCAGCCCACTTGTGTCCATCAAAAATATCACCCAGAGGGAAAAGGGGGGACTCACATAGAGATAGAAAGAGAGGGTGTGAAGGGACGGAGAGATTAGAGAAGGTATCCATTACAGCAACAGAGTCGCACAATTGTTAATGGATTGCTTCAGTCCTTCTTAACCTTTAGGAAGCTAAACCTCTGTAATGAAGTTAATGGTATCCCGACCTTCATTTGAAGTAGCTAAATTACTATTTTCATACAAAGCATTAGGTCATGAATAACTTGTTATGGATCCATTGTGTGTCATTTTAGCCAGTGTTAAAGTAAGTAAAAAGGAACCAAATGGTTTCTTTTTTTTTCCTTTTATCTCTAATATGATACAACCCAATGGGTCAATTGAAGATTTGAACCAGTGATGACACCACTGTTATTGGTCTGATCCAGGACAGTGCTGAGTCTGAATACAGACAGGAGGTAGATCGGCTGTTCCACTAGTCAGAACCACCTGGAGCTTAACCCGCTCAAGACAGTATGATGGTGGAGTTCTGGAGAACAACCCCCACACTGCCTCCCTTTACCAGCCTTAACAACACTGTGTCTGCTGTGGATCACTTCCACACCCTTTCTCGATACCTGGTCTTCAAACATTCTCTTTATAAGAAGGCCTAGCAGAGACCATACTTCCTTCAGCAACTCAAGAAGTACAACCTTTCACAGGAACTGCTGCTCATGTTCTACATTGCCATAATCCAGTCTGTTTTGTGCACATCCATCATTTGTGGTTTGCAGTGTTAAGCACGTTACTTTAAAAGAAGTAATTAGTTATAGTTACTAGTTACTTCTCCCAAAAAGTAACTGAGTTAGTAACTGAGTTACTCCATTATAAAAGTAACTAGTTAACAGGGAAAGTAACTATTGTGTTGTGTGTAAACAGAACACTGCCTCCGATTGGCTCACAATGAAACTTACTCTACCTTAGCAAATCATCATCACTTATGCAATTGTCTTGCTTCTCACTCCTCCCTTCACCAAAGAAAAAAAAGCTAAGCTCCTGTGGCTGTGAGCCACGACAGATGACAAGAGCTTCAATGAGTAGCTTTAGTTTAAAACACGGCCCAATTAATTGTTGGTAACGGTATTTTAACGCTGAAAAAAGGAATTTGTTTGATTAAGTGTAACTGAAAAAAGTATTACTGTAAGTAATACAGTTTGTTTTAACTGCTTTATTCCCATAACTGGTGGTTTGTCTCATCCACAATCTACTGGTCCACACTACAACAAACAATTAGGTCTGCAGAGAGGATAATTGGAGCTGACCTTCCTGTCAGCCAGGACTTGTACAGGTCTAGGGTCAGGAAAAGGTTAGCTAACATCTCTGCAGACCCCACACATCCTGTAAACAAAAATGTTTAGGCTTTTACCTTCGGGTAGGTGCTGCAGAGCGCTATTTGCAAAAATCAGAGTTTCTTTGGAGTGCCCAGATCGATACTATGCATATTTTTACAATTCAACCATATCTTTTTTTTTTTTTTTGAAAAACACTGTATATATACAGTACAGACCAAAAGTTTGGACACACCTTCTAATTCAAAGAGTTTTCTTTATTTTCATGACTATGAATATTGTAGCTTCACACTGAAGGCATCAAAACTATGAATTAACACATGTGGAATTATATACTGAACAAAAAAGTGTGAAACAACTGAAAATATGTCTTATATTCTAGGTTCTTCAAAGTAGCCACCTTTTGCCTTGATTACTGCTACGCACACCCTTGGCATTCTGTTGATGAGCTTCAAGAGGTAGTCACCTGAAACGGTTTTCCAACAGTCTTGAAGGAGTTCCCAGAGATGCTTAGCACTTGTTGGCCCTTTTGCCTTCACTCTGCGGTCCAGCTCACCCCAAACCATCTCGATTGGGTTCAGGTCCGGTGACTGTGGAGGCCAGGTCATCTGGCGCAGCACCCCATCACTCTCCTTCTTGGTCAAATAGCCCTTAAACAGCCTGGAGGTGTGTTTGGGGTCATTGTCCTGTTGAAAAATAAATGATGATCCAACTAAACGCAAACCAGATGGAATTGCATGCCGCTGCAAGATACTGTGGTAGCCATGCTGGTTCAGTATGCCTTCAATTTTGAATAAATACCCAACAGTGTCACCAGCAAAGCACCCCCACACCATCACACCTCCTCCTCCATGCTTCACGGTGGGAACAAGGAATGTAGAGTCCATCCATTCACCTCTTCTGCGCCGCACAAAGTAACGGTGGTTGGAACCAAAGATCTCAAACTTGGACTCATCAGACCAAAGCACAGATTTCCACTGGTCTAATGTCCATTCCCTGTGTTCTTTACCCAAACAAGTCTCTTCTGCTTGTTGCCTGTCCTCAGCAGTGGTTTCCTAGCAGCTATTTTAACATGAAGGCCTGATTCACACAGTCTCCTCTTAGCAGTTGTTCTAGAGATGTGTCTGCTGCTAGAAGTCTGTGTGGCATTGACCTGTTCTCTAATCTGAGCTGCTGTTAACCTGCGATTTCTGAGGCTGGTGACTCGGATGAACTTATCGTCCGCAGCAGAGGTGACTCTTGGTCTTCCTTTCCTGGGGCGGTCCTCATGTGAGCCAGTTTCTTTGTAGCGCTTGATGGTTTTTGCGACTGCACTTGGGGACACTTTCAAAGTTTTCCTAATTGTTCGGACTGACTGACCTTCATTTCTTAAAGTAATGATGGCCACTCATTTTTCTTTACTTAGCTGCTTTTTTCTTGCCATAATACAAATTCTAACAGTCTATTCAGTAGGACTATCAGCTGTTTACTGTATCCACCTCCTGCACAACACAACTGATGGTCCCAACCCCATTTATAAGGCTTGAAATCCCACTTATTAAACCCGACAGGGCACACCTGTGAAGTGAAAACCATTTCAGGTGACTACCTCTTGAAGCTCATCAACAGAATGCCAAGAGTGTGCATAGCAGTAAACAAAGCAAAAGGTGGCTACTTTGAAGAACCTAGAGTATAAGACATATTTTCAGTTGTTTCACACTTTTTTGTTCAGTATATAATTCCACATGTGTTAATTCATAGTTTTGATGCCTTCAGTGTGAAGCTACAATATTCATAGTCATGAAAATAAGGACAACTCTTTGAATGAGAAGGTGTGTCCAAACCTTTGGTCTGTACTGTACATATTTACAAAAATAATTTTATTTCCTTTTATATTTCTGAAAACAAAATGTCCTCATTGAGAGCAAGTGGAACCAAAGCCAAATTCCTTGTCTGTGTGCACACACTTGGCAGACAAAGCTGATTGTAATTCTGAGTAAATGCTACAGCAATAATTTACAAAAAAACATTTATCCACATAAACATTTATCAGTATAATCAATTTAGAAGGGAGCTATTAGCTTCACTTTGCCAAGACAAGGGAGAAACAGCAGGGCTTGCTGTGTGTTGTGGATAAATTGAACTAAAGAAGCACTGATGTCACTAGTCAATATAAACTTGACAGCAATTTAAACAGTGCAGCCATTATTCATTATTTGAATACGGGCTAATTATGTTTATTTCTACATGATGCTGGTTCAAATACTCTCCTTTGTAAATTTTGTGTATCACTCTGGAGATTTCGTACTGGAATAATTTCACACAGTATGCTCGAGTTTGCAATGGTTATTTGATAAGGGATTAAACGTCTCAACAACAATAAAAGACCATTGGCATTTCAGTTTATTGCTTTATCTCTTCCTTCATCTTTTTCTTGATTAAAGCAGGCAAACAGTGACAAATACACCTGTTTCTATTGTATCATTTACTTTGAGAAATTTAATAACATTCTTTTATTATTGTCCTGGTATTTTTGTTGTTTAATTTGCTAGTATCATATAGATATTCAAATGTCTCTTTCTGCTTTTGTGTTTGAATTTTCTTCATGCCTCATTCATATAATATATTCATATAAGATATTCAAGATATATTACACATCCTGAACTTTGCCAGGCAATGTAATTTATTTCATAGTTACATAGAATTAATTGTCTATCCACAACCAAATGTTGAAAATTAAATGTAAACCTTGCAGTTCTTATGCAGGGAGTATTTGGCAAAAGTTAAATCAAGTCAAACCACATTGAATGATGATAGATTTAAAACCAAACTATCCCCTCCAAAGTTTAGCTTCATTTATCCATTTAGCCCATCAGGGAATTTCAAGCTATTTGTTTTAAACAAATAAGTAATGCTTATAAGCCTAATAAGTCAGAATTACGACAGATGTGTGTCGGCATTATTACAGGTACGGAGAAGACGGTCAGGTCTGATCCAAATGTGAATGGGGCTTATTATAGGACAATCCTGGGAGAAAAGCTGTTAGAGTTGAGGCTTTAACCTTTGACTCAGGGGGGATGATTTTCTTATCTGTAAAATTATTTGAAAATAAGAAAATCATCCCCCATCATATAAAATTCCTGCAAAATGCAGTAACATGAAAAAATATATATATGTTTCAGTGGTATAAATACTTAAAAGAAAAATATTAAATTTAAATTCTGCTACCTGTATGACCCCCTCTCTTTTCCAATGGTTATGGTCAATCTGACAGAGAGAGATATCCCAATCGTTGTGGTTTTTAGTATAACAGTGGCCATCAGTGGGCTCTAGATGGACAAACTGTCGACTTTTAAGGCTAGGTTTAAAACTTTCCTTTTTGATAAAGCTTATAGTTAGAGTGGCTTAGGTTATCCTGAGCTCTCTCTGTAGTTATGCTGCTATAGGCTTAGGCTGCTGGAGGACATAATAACCACTTTCACCCTCTTCGCTACTTTCTCACACTACTCTTCAATTTTGTATTATTTGCTGTTATTTCAGCTTTTAACTTTGTTCTCTCTCTTTTCTCTTCCTAGAAGCTACACCTGGCCTGACTCTGTGTCTACCTGTAACACCTTTCTGGAGAGGGAATCCTCTAAGCTTCTGCTGGACAACAACTTAATGCTCACCCTCTACCGATGATCCACATGGCCCTGTCTTTCAGTGTTTAGCCCTTTCTCTCTGCTAGACATAGCTACTGACTGAGCTTTTACTGTAACTAACTCTATGTGCTCTCTTCAGACTCTAAACTTGAAAACTGGCTCAGAGTTTATCTGTTCCTTCTTTCTAGGTGAAACGACTAAAGGAGCTACATCCATTAACATTTACCTTTTCCTTCCCATAGAAAGTACTCCTGGATCAGTGCTTCTTTGTTCTCTTTGTGTCTCTGCTCTGTTTTCTCTAACCCCCAGTCGGTCGTGGCAGATTGCCGCTCACACTGAGCCTGGTTCTGCTGGAGGTTTGTTCCTGTTAAAAGGGAGTTTTTCCTCTCCACTGTTGCTACATGCATGCTCATTATGAGGGATTGCTGCAAAGTCAAAGCTAGTGACTGTCCACTGTCTCTACATGCTCATCCAGGAGGAGTGAATGCTGCAAGTCACTGACTGGATGCAATCTGCTGGGTTTCCTTAGATAGAAAAACTTTTTATCCAATTTGAATAAATAACAGAATCTGACTGCGCTGTTCAATGATTAAGATTAATTGGAATGTATGTACCAGACTTATGTGAAGTGCCTTGAGATGACATGTGTTGTGAATTGGCGCTATATAAATAAACTGAATTGAATTGAATTGAAATGCTGAAATCCCATATTTCCTACAGGAAATCCTACAGCTTCACATAATGTGTGACCAGGTGTATTTCCACAAACATAGAAAGACAGAAAACCTGTGGGACCTGGATCAAAAATATTTCCGACACTTTATATTATGTAGGCATTATACTTAAAATTGCATTATTTGCAGCAAAACTGCTTTTTAGTGAGCACTCCAGTTGTCTAGTTGTATGAAAACCATGATTATACAAAAAACAAATCTGAGTTCTACTATCACTCCTAAGGACATATAGATGAAACAAAGGCGAGGTTTACCATGTTATTAGGATAATCCCTTAAGCTCCTGCCGTGTGCATTTATATAAATATGCTATGAGCATGGGTGTGCATAGTTGTTTTTCGGACTTTTTCATCCAGCACAGACAGTCAGAGTGTCTCCAGATTTGCCCCATCAAAGAATCATGTGGAGACTGGGAAGCTCCATAATCGCAAGAAGGCCACTGATGTGTCCCTCGGCTTTCTGCTCTCAAACTGAATCATACAAGCGGCTGCACACAGAAAACAGGGCTGTGTGGCATGGCTTTTGAAAGGTCACTCTAAGAATAGCTTCCGATACCTAAATGGGGCTCATATCCAGCGGAAAGCACATGTTGAAATGTGCAGGCAAGCAAATAAACATTAAAACATGCAATAATTCATGGATGGAGGCACAGGCCATTGCACTCTTGCATTTCGTAGACATAATCCTACAACTTATTGATGCACATGAGGTACATCTGTGCTCTGGTAAAAGGACAGAAAAAGCAGGAAATCTGCTTCCTGATGTCCATGCCCTGCCAAGGTTCCATGCTGAGGAACCAGACCATAATTTCAAAAGCAAATGCAATGACATCAGTCTGTCTTAAGCTTAGAGGAAAATGCCTCCTGCCCATCTAAAAAATGTTTTACTTATTCATTCATACAACTAATCTGAAAGATGCCCATTGAGGGCAATTTATTTAGGTAATGTAAATGCCTCACTCAGATGAAATGGCCAGTCCCTTTATTGATGAAACTAAGCACAACAAATGCTGTTCATCCTGGTGTAATCATCTTTTAAATCACTTTCATCAATCAAACACTTGCTTCTGTCAAGTTTTAATGTAAACACAAGCTTTAAACAAAATTGGTCACCAATGGCATGTCGGATTCTATGTAAGCTCTATTAGTTTTATTAGTTTCTGAGCCAGGTCAAAGCATATTGCACAGCAACTGAAAGAAGATTTTTTTTTCCTGCAGCTCTTTAATCTTTGTATATGCTTTATACATTCTCCTGCTAGAATCGGGTTGTGTGTTTTTAAACACCGTATACTTGTTTTATTCTTTTTTCTTTTTCATTATCTGAATGTGTTGCTTTTCATTACTTGTACTATTTTTTAGCATTTATTTGTAAGCACTAGAAGTCATATAAATGAACTCCATAAATAAAATCTATTTAAATTGTGCTGGCACACTATTGCTTAAAGTTCCCTGCAAAATATTCACAGTATTGACTTTTTACCTGCATTTCAAACTTTAATTTAAATGTTTTTTTAATCCCATGCTTTTTGACAGATCTGCACGAAATAGGCGGTTAAGTGAAATGAGAAAAATATTTATTAAAAAAAATTTAAAAAAAGAATAAACTGAAAATTGGCATTTGCATATGTATCTACGCCCTTTGCTATGAATCCCCTAAAAAGTTCTGGTGCAACCAATTACCTTCAAAAGTCATATAATTAGTAAAATGAAGTCTACTTTTTTGCAATTTAAATGTCATATGATCTGTCAGTATAAACACACCTTGCCCAGAAGCAAAACACCACTAAGCAAGAGGCATTAAACCACAAAGACCAAGGACCTCTCCATACAAGTCAGGGACAATGTTGTACAAGTCACAGTGGGGTTATATTGCATTACAATGCACTTGGCATTGTAGAATAACCAAATTTCATTAACAGATAAGCATGGCTACCACAGAGTTTATAGGCATGTCAAAAAGATTAGCATAGCAGCTATCCCATGCTCTGTATAGGGCACATGTGAGCCACTACAACAGCAATTACACAACTGCCATTCATTTTAGTATTTATAGCAATGACCCAATAGAAAAAAAAATATTTAATTTCACTCTATATAATGCTGTCTCCACTAAGGCTTATTTACTTTTTTTGGCATGCCAGATGCGCAACACAGAAAGTCAAACTGATGGCCTTGCCTACATTTTTATCAATTTGACTAATAATCTGACATCTTATGGAATTCATAGAGCATTGCAAAATTGAATTTCAAGATGGTTGGCTGTTTTATAAAAGCTGGGGACACACTACAAGTTTTTTTTATCCAAATGTATCTCCAATTCCCAGTTGCAGAAAGTCTGCATCAGCCTGCAGTAGCTGGGGCCAATCACCAAGGCAAGTTGGCCCAAAGGTCTAAGCGTGAGCGGGAAACAGTATAAATTAACTAATTACAATCACATAGTGATTAAACAAAAGAGAACAAAAAAAAGACAGTAAATGAAATTGTTATTCTAGTATTGTTGTTGATTAAAATGGAAACAAAACCATTTTTAGAATAGAGCTAACTTAGAAAGTCTTTTCAAAACCCACAAACAACCTCACATGAAAAAACAAGTTAAAAAGAAGAAGTGCAGTCAACACTGTCCAAATGAAATTTACTTGTAGATTAAACTTTAAATCTTATCTCTACAATAGTGTATTTTTTACTACAGAAGGATGGTAGCAGAAGGATGGTAGCAGAGATCCAAGTATGCAGCCTAACAGGGTAACCTAGGGGTTTTACATTGAGGTTAATATTCCATATTTCAAATTTAAAATCTTGGATATTTAAAATTCTAAATCTCTGTATCTATTATCTTTTATATTGTCTACTCTGGTACTTCAATGCTGATACGTAGATAAAAGGATTGGTTATAGCCTCTAAAGGTGAAAGGTAAAGTGGTTTCTGAGTCCTTTAGAGTCTGAGAAACGGAAAAAAAACAAACAAGGCATTTTGAATTAGTATCTATCAGAGCAAACTTAGATGCCATATGCCATGTTCAGAAGTGGAGACAAACGGGCTTTGGCCATGTTTGGTGTTTTTGTCTGGATCAGGTCGGACTAATAATATGCATATTTGTTCACTTGTCTTATAATTATGAATCCCCCCCATTGCTTCAGCACAAAGCCAAATGATGCTAGAATGAAAATGATATATTCAAAGAATTTATAGAAAAATACAGGGATCCATGTAGGTAGCAGGCTTCAAACTAAAAGATAGAGTGTGGTTTATGATAGGACCAAAGCGCAGAGAAGGTTCCAGAAGCCAGCGGAATGAAGGTAAGTAGAGTTTTAATTAACCTTACTCACACAACAAGGTAGGGAACCAGTAGGATGACATGCCCCAACCAGACCAGGGTACAGAATTCCAGACATCAGGGTAGGGTACCGGTATTAAACCAGACATGACTGAACGACGTGGAAGACAACACAGAACAAGGAACCAGCGGGGAACAATGTAAACTAAAGAGCTTAAATACAAATGAGAGTACAGGGAGAACCAATGAACAGAAAGGGAAACAAGGAACAGGTGAGGGCCAGGCTGCAGGGAGCCAGAGGGAGTGAGACCAGTTAACACATTAAACACAGAACACAGGGTAAACTAAGAACCAGACTAAGTGAAATGAACAAAAACATAAAACTTAAATACTGGCTGGATATGGCTTTCACCATTTCTATTCCTATTGCCTCCCTAATCGCTTTCTGATGTTTTGTCATAATTATTCTTTTTGGGTTTGTAATAAATAGGGTAAAGAAATCTCGCCAAGAAATGTTAAAACAATTCAAAATATATTTACATCAAAAACATCTAACAATGTTATAATAGTATTGTTAATAACAATTTAAATAAATAAAAAAATCCCTTTTATGATTGTCACATTTTAAAAAGCCATCCATATCCTTGGCACAGCCCATTGCATGTTGATTATCTGGGATGACTCAGTAATTATAATGCTCCAACTGACTGCTGTTTGAGACAGATGTTGTGTTCACAAATCTTGAAGCAGGTCAGTTCCCAAACTGACTGGAAAATGAGACAAGAGGTCTCTAAGCCACAGTCAAGGTTCTCTGCTCTGACAAGACAGCAGATGGCGGTTTGTGAAAATAACAAACCAGATCAAAAGGAGAGAAACTGAGGAACATGTGATATCTTGACTCATGCTCATCCTGTTGTAGATTCCCTTATTATGATGCCACATGAAAAATGTTAGAGAACTGGGAAACGTGCAGGCAATTTTAATTTTAAAACACATTTCTGTTTTTAATGATTTTTGGTCTGGCATTACTTATGCTCTGTACAGACAGCACAGGGCATGTGAGCTTTTTTTCTCTGTGTGTGCCTTAAGGTAACACTACAGTGACACTCAGTGCAGCTTGACAAATTATGTCATTATTATGAAAGAGGGTTATTTGTGGTGTGTTTTAGTTTCTGCTCTACCATTTATGCCAAAGTGGTTTTAAAATATGCTGTATTATTTATTAATGATACCAAATCATTACTATCTATCTATCTGTCTGTCTGTGTACATGTCTGTGTTTGTGTGGGCGTTTTAGTTTTCAATTTACCCTTAAAAACCAAGTTAAAACACATCCTTGTTTTGTCTCATTTATCTCAGAAATGGACACATTGTATCATGTTTTACCAACCATTTAAAATGAGTGCTTGTATCTTTTCAGCAACTTTCATGGATTTCTGGAACACCACAAAAATGAGTGATGAATCCAAAATCAAATGTATCATATATGTTATTAAGCAACATCTCTGAATCATAAACATCAACATAGTTTTTGTCATTCTCTAATATGTCAGCAATGACCAGGGAATTCAACCTGCTTCCCTCCCATCTTTTGACATCATCTCTTAATATAATTTACCTTTTCATTACTAAAAAACACTCCAATTACACAGTGAGTGCCCTTCTTAGTATGTATTTACAAATTAAATATAGCTGCATTCATTCAACTATTCTAACATGGAATACAATAAGGATAGCTGACACTTTTGAGGGTTGTGGCATTTTTATGTTGGCAATTGTTCAATGCTATTAGATATCTGTGTAATCAGGAAAGAAAAAAAGGTTTTCCAAATGGTGCACTTCTCAGTTTCCAACTTTGGAAATTCAGTTTTATTTATATGGTGGCAATTAACTATATATGTCATCTCAAGGCACTTTGCATAGTGAATTAAATCGAACCATATAGATTCCAAATCATGTACATATATTCTAATTGATCCCAGTTATCAAACAATACAGTCAAATTCAGTGTATCATTCAAATTGGTTAAATAGTTTTTTATCTAAGGAAACCCAGTAGATTACATTGAGTCAGTGACTTGCAGCATTCACTCTGTGGACAATCCCTTGAATTGTGTCGTCGACTTTGCAGTATTCCCTCATACTGAGAATGCATGTAGCAACAGTGGAAAAGAATCCTCCAGCAGGCTTGGAATTTGATTTCTTGCTGCAGCCCCAATGACATGTTGCGCCTTACAAAAGTTTTTCACATCTTGTTCAAAGTATATATTGTAATTTTATGTGACAGATCAACACCAAGTAGTGCATAACTGCGAAAAGAATGGAAAATTATTTGTGGATTTCATACTTTTTAGGAATGAAAATCTGTAAAGTGTGGCTTGCACATATATTGAGTCCCTTAAAGTTTAAAGCTCCTAAAAACAATGCAGAGCAACAAATGCCTTCAGAATGCAGCTAACTGTTAAATCACATGTGAGTAATTTTATCTCCGTGTAAATACAGCTGTTTTGTGATTCCTGAATATTCCTGGGAAGCACGATAATGAAAACTCAGAAGCACAACAGATAGAACAGGGAATTATGGAGAGGTTTACAGCAGATGTAAGTTATAAAATAATATCTCAAGCTTTTAACATCTATCAGAGCACTGCTCAATCTATAATCTGTAAACTAAAGGATGGCACAACTGCAAACCTACCAATACATGGCCATCCACCTAAACTGACAAGCTGAGCTGGGAGAGCATTAGTCAGAGAAGGAGAAGAAATCCCATTTCCAGTTTGCCTTAAGTCATATAGGCCAGGCCCCCCCAAACGGGGGGTAAGAATACTTTTGAAAGGCACTTTCCAATCCAATATTAATGTAATAAAGTATGAATATGCTCTTTCAATAAGAGTTAGTTTATATACCTGAAACTGTCCTGACGGTCTCAGTGGTGTTCCTTAGGCCAACAAAGGAAAACTGGTAAAGCCTCCATGAGCGAATGTCCCCAACCTCCACTGAGCTCCTTTTCCACCTGTATGTAATTTCCTCCTTGGGGTAGCCATCTGAACGGGACAGAGCAGTTGCAAAGTGAGGGTGCTTTTAAACCTATAAAGGAGCATCGTTTTTTCAAAGACTATAACAACCAACAGTTTCTCTGCTGACTTAATTTTCTTCCAAGTAAACAAAAAAATTGCATAACTGTTACAAATAACAATAAAAACACAGAGTTCAGTCAGTTTTATTTCATCTCCAATGACAATACCAAGTAACTTGCAGATACTAATTTTGAGATGAGAAACTTATTTTATAACTGAGTCATGTACTTCATATAGAGTAGACATTTGGACTATTTGTGGGGAGAAAAGTGTATTGTCCATGAAAATACTGAGCTGACTTAGAAGAAAAATTACATAATTGGTCCAAGACCATGGGTGAGTTCCCAGTTTTACTCTACCTTTGCACACTCTGTAGTTGCTCTAATGAAAATAGTAATCTCACTAGTCTAAAACAAATTCAGTTAGCTGAGCAGTTGGATTATCATAATCAAGTCAGGTTTGTGAGTATCAAATTTATGTGTGGTTTGGAAAAACAAACTAACCAAAAATTGCATTGGCTTTACTGAATGTTCCCCAAGTTTGGAGACAGTCAAAGTCTGGAGATGAGCTGTGGTTTGAATTATGTAGGTGAACTTCCTTTAGTGCAAAGTTAAGTGCTCTCAGACATCCAATAATATTCCTCTTCAGAGTAACACATCATTGCCAAACAGGAAAGCAGTTGGCGGTTTTGCCTCTAATGCATCTGAGAGACATTATAGATTCAGTCTCCTTCTGGGAAGTTGAAACTAGAAGGATACAAAAGCTCAATGTCTGTAGTTTAACTTCATTTCAGTCCACTGCAGGTTTAAATACTGAAATGTGTTTTTATTTCTCAGCTGAAACAAAATTCTCTCCCAAATAGCCTGATAACATTTGACTAGAGTCTTAACAGCTGCAAAAGAGGATGAACTCACTAAGCTTTGTTGCTTTTAGACACGTGATGTGATAATTTGCCGCATAATAAATAGCTGTACGCTTCTCTGCCTGCAACATCTGAGATTGATCTTCTATGCTAAATAAAAGCAATTTTCAAAGCTGTAAAAAAAAAAATCCAGCCCTCCAAAATGTAAACGAATGCTTTGGCATTTTTTTTCCTTTGTTTTAACCCCCTTTTAGCTTCACTTTCATGTGCTCTGGAACCATTCAAGAATAATTCTTCCTGGAGAACACCCCAAAAGATATCTCAAGGTAGAGCTTTAGCCAAGTCTCAATGAAAAGCCTACCACTTCCCCCTCCTTACACTCCATACACGGGGGAATTTTTAAAAAGTACTTTGAGCTCTTTTTTTACATTTTGAAAAGATTACAAGGTATAAAGTATGTCCCCAAAAAAATTTACCCCCACAAGTGCCAAAAAAGTCCCCAAACGTGCTTTTTGGTTTTAGATAAGAAAAAACTTATAAATGTGGATGTGTGAACATACAGTCTAGGAATTCCTGGCATATACTGTCCATATCTGCGTATCAGTATTTCACAACAGTCCATCTCTATACATACGGTAAAACAAACAAAAAAATATAACAAAAAAAAAAAGGAAACTTGAAGCTTTTAAAGTAGTAGTGTATCAGTAAACTTACAGCTTGGAAAACCCCTCCAGGGGACTGGGAATGCTCATCCATTGGGGAAGGTTGTTTAATTTAAAGCGGGGCACTCAGCTAAAATGGTCAACCCCTGCGAAAAAAAACCACTTGCATTCACTCACCAAAGTATACTAGGAAATATTTTAGGTTTTTAAAATACTACATACAGTACATGCATAGCCAATTTTAATTAACCTAGGCAACAAAATTCTCCCCTTTCTGCTAATGATTCTATAAATTATAAAGTAAGATTTCCAAAAAATTTAAAATTAAAAAAAACATTTTTCTTTTCTCTTTCACCCTTAAGGAAGTTTAACAGCAAAGTCATTAAGCTTCTGCTTAATGAGCGAATGACCTTTAAAAAAAGGGGGGGGTTGCTTCACCCATCCATGCATTTGCTATTGTCATGGTATCATTGTGCTTGGAATCACAGCAGCCCTCCAAAATTAAACCAGTGCTTAAATTCTGAGTTCCTAACAAATTAATGAAAGGGGCTAGGTGTTCTGCTCAGGAGAACATCCATCATTGAGTCCGGGGATTGAGTCCGGGGAAGACTTTAAAATTTTGTCTCTTATTATCACAGGTAATGCTTTTTGGTGTCAGTGCAAATGTCTGCTGTAATTATGGTAGAATGCAAAAGTGACAATATAAGAAATTAATATTTTGTCACTTTTTTGGATATAAGGTATAAATACATATATTATTTACTCCAAAATATATGCAAATACCCTATCACTTCAGTAATATCCTAAATTTTAACAAATTTTCTTCCCAGGGCCTGTTAAAAATAGTGAATTTAGTTGTGTTCATTAGAGAAAAGGGTATAAAAGTCAGTCAGTTTGATAGGGGGGGTTTTCAGTTGTTAAAGAGAAAACTATAGAGGGGGAGGTCCTCTCTAGCTAGACAAAATTTTAAAGGTAAAGTTCTTAAAAAAGGCAATAATAGTCTTACAATAAAGCATGGTTTTTTAAAAAATATTTCAAAAAGATCCCCTATTTTTCTTATATTGCATTTTGCTTATTGTGTTGTTTTTTTTTACATCTTAAAAAGGGCATACGGGTTTTTAAAAACTTGGCTCAAAATTTTTAAGGTCCTTGTTTCAAGGTACAATTTTTTTTAATAATTTTTTGCAAAAACCCCCCCCTCCTCACTTTTATGAGAAGATGAGCCTCTTAACCCACTTAGAGCTGCAAAAAGTTTTTGCTTTTTTTTTGGCATATTTAAATGTTGCAGATTAAACTGACCCCCTCTTATTTTCCCTTTTTTTTTTAATTTTTGGTTTTTTTTTTTTTTGGTTTTTTGGGTTTGGAACATTTTTTTTCTTTCCAATAAAATAAATCATGATTTAAACTGCTTTAAGTACTTCCTCTGATATTAAATGGGTGATTATTCGATGATCTGAAAACTCAATGTGCCCTCAAACAAAACCCCAAAAAAAACCATAAGAAATTGGTATTGGGGGTTTTAAAATACTTGTTTTAGAGCCATGCTTCTTATTTTTTTTTCCTGTCTTCCTAGACGTTACAACTGGCCTGACATTTTCTTTTAGTTGTGACACCTTCCTGGAAAAGGGGTTTTTTGGCCCAGAGCTACCAATATCCTAATGTTAACCTTTTTGAGGATTATACACTTGTCTCTGTCTTTTTGTCATTTGGGGCCCCTGTTGGTCACACCCTTATATTTAGGATTGTTTTCTCTCCTGGATGAAACCAGTAAAGGAGTTAAGTGGCCCATTTACTTTTTTTTTTATGGAAAGGTTGGCACAGCAGAGGACACCCTTTACAAAATTTGGGCCATGTCATACTACAGGTTTCCTTTTCCTTTTTTTAAGGGGGTTTCTCCTTCCCCCAATGGCATGATGTGTTTTGCTTAGGAAAAAGGTTTGGGGCTTTTACCAACACTATACCAATCAACCAAACCACCATCGCTGGTGTACTTTAGAAGTGATTGTTGCAAAGTCAGTGATTAAATGGCTGGGTTTAGCTTGAAAACTTTGTACCAGTGAAATAATAAACTGAACTTGACTGCATTGTTTTGTAAATTTGTGAAGTATGATCAATGTATGTGATTAGAAATTTATATAAATTAGAAGGTGTTTTTGTAAAGTGTTTTGAAAAAATATTCTTGTAATTTGGTATGAGATAAATAAACCAAACATAACTGACTTGAATTATATTCTCACAGGTACTGAGATCTGAACATATTCCATCTCTCAGATATCTGCAATACTGACCTGTAATAGTAAAAATTTAAATTTTACAGTTTTTTTCCTTTTTATTAAAAAACATGACATTACTTTGCTCCTCATTATATGAGACATTTAAACTTGTTAATAATACCAGATAAAAACTGGTAAAAGGGCATGCATAAATCAATTAAAAAAAGCAAACAAAAAAACTGACAGATATTTTCTTGAACATTAGTTACAACTCAAATGTCAGGCACTTTCAATCCTTCAAATCTTTCTTGAAATAAAACTTTTAATCTATGATGAACAATAACATCTGAACAAGGGATATTTCTGTTTTGCTAAATTTACTGATTCCTGGACCTAGTCAACACTAGCGCCTTACCTGAGAGTGTAGAGTATTCTTCCGTCATTCCAGATCCTAAGCATCCCGTTGGGGTGTTTTGGTGATCCAGTGGGCATCAGCTTTTTTTTGAAGTTTCCGAAAAAATGGTCTGGGATCCAATCTTTCCAACCAATGTTGCTGTTGAGGCCGAAGAACCTTCATCGTTCTTTGGGGAAATTTTTAACCCCCTGTCGGGGGCCCAAGTCTGAGCAAAAAAATTAAACATGGGGGGTATTTTTCCTGAACATAAACATAAAACCCTTGATCTGTTTTTAACTTCATTCAAAAAAGTGATAAATATGGGAACAACATTTTTAATAAAATTTAAAATAAAGACTGAGACAAGGACCGAAGGAAATGACTGTGGGGAGAAATATAAAATTTAAATGATTCTAAAGTTATCCATAAAAACAGCGACTACTATCTTGACATAATAGAGAGTATTTTGGGGGCCACTTAACTCATATTTTTAATTTGTCATTCCCAAAAAAAATTTAAAAAATTTAAAAATAACTCCCATAATTTACAGTCGGAGATAAACACGAATTTCCTAAATATTTGCCAAATCTCTATTGCCTCCAAGTCTCAAAAAAAACTTGAAAACTCTATATTGCAAGACTTAATAACTTCATTGAAAAAACACAAACTAGTAATTCACACCCAGAATGGTTTCAGTCTACTAGATCTACTTCCATGGAACCCTTGTAGAAGAAAATTACCTTAAGAATGAAAAAAAAGCCAATACACTAAAAAGCAATTTTTTACCCTCAAAAAGGATTTTGACACTAAAGATCATAATATATCACTAAAAAGTTAAAGAGGCTCGAGATCAGAGGTGTAGCCTTGAACTGTATGAAAAAAACCTATTTTAAAAACAAAAAACACAGTTTTTTTTTGTATATTAGAATCCCCTTAAAACGTTACCTGTGTGTTTCCCCCCAAAAGGGTCAGTCTTGGACCCACATTATTTATTCTTTATATAAATAACTTCAATAACGTGTCTCAAAAACCTAAATTCATTATCCTTTACAGATGACACAAAAACTTAAGGCTCAAGTGGAAAATCTAAAAGGACATCAAGGAACTGGACTTATTTAAAAAACTGGTTTGACAAAAATAAAGCATCACTCAATTTGAGTAACACAAAATATTAACATTTTGGGCAATTGGCAAATTTTTTTCCAAAAAAAATCTTTGTAGAAATGAAAAAGTTTAAAAATAGAAAGAAAATTGGGGTTGTCATTTTAAAAACCCCCGTCTATCCCTTTTTCCCTTTTTTTTGTGTCCTTGGACAAGACACTTCAAACCCCCCTTTCTTTGCTGATGGTGGTCAGATGGGGTTTGGTGGCACCGCTGGTGTGGGCCAGCCTCACTTTGTTCAGTCTGTCCCCAGGGCACTATACAAGTGCAAGCCATTTAACCATTTACTATCTGACTAATATTCCCCCATGATTAGCTATTTTTGACAGATATGTTAAGCCCTAAAAAGGTGAAGCTGTCTGTTCTTAATTAAAAACGATTTTTTTTTTGAAAAATTAAAAGAAATTGAAAGGTGAAAACCATCCCCAGTCATGAGGTTTGCATTTTCATCTAGATCACTGGGTGTCTAAATGCGGCCCGGCTCTCTCTGAATAACCCTGTGGGACCCCTGAAACCACAATTTTTTAGAAATGGATCAACTCCTGCTTGCAAAAGCAGTTCCAAGGGTTTTTTCATCTTTTAGGGTGACATTTTCACAGACAAATAAAATATTCATAAAAATGGCAGGGAAAAACAAATATTATTTTACTTTTCATTTATCATGGTTGTGTATTCATCTTTATTTTATAATAAAAAGAACTACAAACATTCAGCAACTTTTACCCAAAGCTGCCTTGGTGACAGAAATTTGTGTGGCCCACAAGAGCTTTCAGTTTAAAAATTTTGGTCCCCTCATGGGGGGAAGGGGAAATTTTTTGGACACAAACTTGTTCAAGATAATAGGTTTACTTTTTAAATTTTTCTGTGTCGGCTTAATATAGTTTGGAAAAAGCAATAGAATATATTTTTTTTGGGTCTCTTTAATCTGCCACAGGGTCCCTACTTACACCAAGTCTGCCTCTGATTATCTTATTAGCCCTCATGACAAACCTCTTTCAGAGTGAAACCCTTCAGGCAGGCACAAACCCTGTTGAAGTTGTAAAGCAGACTTTATTCCCCCTGGCCGATTACGGGAACCAAGATATACCACATCAAGATATACTGTGTTATGGTTTTAAAATAACTAAACTCATACCATTACAATAGTCTATTGTTCTCCAAATGAGACGACAGAGAGATTGTTGAAGTGACCAGTTATCTCAGGCTATATAGAGCATACACTAAGACAGTGTTTTCCCTCCCTCATCTGCTGCTGCACAGTTTATGTTATGGATAACATTACAATAATAATAATATGACATCATAGTTTAGAAGCAGTAGGATTATTTGTTGTTGTTCTATTTGAAATTAATGCAATTAGGCACTATCATACATTTTATTTAAAATTTTTGTGTAAATACCATGAAAATTTTGATTGTGAGAAATACACACAAATCAACTGATTCTTCTTTAAAAGTGTGATAAAAAAATTACCCATTGCAATGAAAATTAAATCCCTCTTCGGATGATTTTGATTGTGAGGTTGCATGGTTTATATCCTCAGTATAGTTTAACAAAGGTTACTTATGCAACATTAAATACATAATATAAAGGGTTAAGAATATTGTTGAAAAATTTAACCCAAGTTTGGCCCCGAAAAATGAAATTAAATTCTTAACAGAGCAGGTACAATATTTAACTTTTTTACAGAAGGATTAACGCTAAATCTATCAAACAGTTTATCCTCTTGCTTCATCCACAGTTCAGTCTTTTTTGAAGCTATGTTGGATCATAGACAGGTCATTAGGTGTTCTGGTGGTTAAAATAACTAAAAAGAAAAAAGAAAAAATGTTGAAACTGTTAAAAACGGAACACAGAGACTAGCTAAGCCCTGAGGTTCAAAGGAAAGTAGACGAGAACTGGAAAAATGGGGATTTGTGTGGAAGAGGACACAGGCGTATTAACTCTCTGACAAAGCTCTACCAAAATATGAAATCAAAATCCATGCCTAAAGAGTTCTAACTGGAATTTGAAAAATACTCTTACCAGACAAAATTCTCCTTTTCTTTAACAATGGACAGACAGACAGTTATGTACAGCAATGCGAGAAAGTCTGAATAATACTTCAGGATCTTTATGATGGCTCAGTCACACATGGTAAATGTTTCAAAAGTCATATTTTTTTCTGGTTATATTGTTGGACATATCCAAAAGAAGCTAAGCACTGCCACTTTTCCACAGCTATAGAAACTCAATTCCTGATGCTTGTTCTTCTTCAAACATCAACCTCTTTCTCTCCAGTAGTTCAGACAATACCTCTATCGCCCCCTCCCTAACCTTCACAGAGTGTTCCCATATCTTAGAGATTCCTAAATCAAAATTAACAAATCAAAACTGAATGTATGACTGCTACAGATGCATACCCCCACACCATCCATCTTCTGTCCTCATAAAAATGACCAACCTCATTTGTCATGTCATTGTGGTTACATGCTCTCCCAATAGCATGCATTAGATGGCAATATGAACCTATCAGTCAACCTTTCATGTATGTAGAGTGCCTCCATTTCACACATAGGCCATGCATTCATTGTGCTTGTATTGTGACTCCCTAATGTAAGCTCAAACACTCGTTTTCTAACTGATCACATTAGTGTATCTAACTGCAGTTATAGAGAGTGGGTGTTAAAGTTAACATTGAGTTAACTGAAACCCCATCACCATGCATTAATTTTCTAGTCACCTCTGTATACAATTATATTTAATGTTTTACTGACTCCTTGACTGTAGCCGGTCCACATTTGTCAACAGAAAATGTATTTGTGTGTGCGCCAAATAAACTCAAGCTGCACAGTGTATAAACTCATGTAATGTTAGTATCTATATTTAAAAATATTGCTTATTTTTGCAAAATTCTAAAATTATGTTGAATTGTCATGAATAAACACTCTACATGCCATTAAGATATTCAGCCTGTGAGATGGAGTCTTACCACAGTAGATGCCTACAAATGACAAAGATGACAGACCCAAGTTGGATAAAGTCACTGACAGTGTTACAATCACTTAATATGGTGCAACCCTGCTCTTAATTATTTAGTGAAATGTTATGTAACTCTTTTTGTTGAGAACAGACCACTGCTCTCAGGGAACACAACTTCAGTTAATATTACAATAACATAAGCCTACAGTGGAACAAAGAACTTGTGCAAAAGGATTAAAGGAAATAGTAGAAAGTAGTTACAAATGTGGTCTACATGGACCTATTTTTAGTAAAAGTCAGTGAGTAAAAGCAATAAAATATGTGAACGAAAGTATCTATTTTAGAAATTCAGACATACAAAATGAATACAAAAGGAGAGATTAAACTGGATGCTAGGCAATGGCATACTGTATTCCATATGCTAATTTGCGAATGATCTTTATGTTTTAAGCTTTATTTCAGAGAAATAATGATAAATGAACAAGAACTAGATAAAGTTGGAGCTGTTAACTTAGTTCAAAATCTTTAGGTGGTGAACTATAAACAGGAATCAATTTATTTTAACCTGACAGAACAGAATTTAGACTTAGTTTTTGTTAAGGATGAAGTGGCACGACACTGAACATCACAGTCTGCCTCTGAATAATAAGTAAAGGTTCTGGGACACTTCTAATATGATAGGGACAAATTTGCATACTATTTCTTTCCCACTTACCATATTGATGGCATTTACTGGGCCGATGCTGTTGACAAACATGTCGGTATGGATCACTGTTGGCTTGACTGCAGAGAAGAATAGGAAATTAGATCTTAGGGATTGGTTATAATTTAGAAAGTCACACAAGTAGCTTTAAAACATGAACAACAGTTATTCCACCAGTTATATGTAATAAGGAAGAAACTCATTGTACCACCAAGTAAGGGTGGGCAGTGGTCTTTGCTTTAAATTGCTGAAATCTGGCCAGACAGGGGGTTTTCCATGTTAGATCTATGGTTAGAATATTACTATTAACAGATGCATTTACACTGTATTATCATATAAAAGCAAACACTTGCCATTTGGAATGTTGATGGATTTTATTTATACAAATATACCAAGCAAAATATTTAAAAAAACTTCAAAAACGTTCGAATACTTTAAAACTTGGTCAGACACCTACGCAAAGGTGCCTTCATGGTGATAAAAGCTAATTAAATTGTATTATTGACCAAAACAACAATTCATTACAGATCACATTGACCTGTTCAACAACATAATTGCACTGTATAAAAAAAAATATAATTTTCTGCACTGGTTAATCTGTCGATCCATGCATTTACTATTCTCTGCCTATCTAAAATGAAGTTGTGGAGGGAACAGGTCCAGGATGGAAACCCAGACATCCGTTTCTCAAGCGACTCTCTCCAGCTCCTTTTGGAGATCCCGAAGTGTTTCCAACCCAGAAGAAATATAAAGTCCTTCCAGAGGGTTCTGGGTCAGCCACAGGGTTTTATCCCAGTGGAAGGTTTTCGGAAAACATCCGAAGGGACACTGCCATGAGGCATACTAATCAGAGGCTTAAGGCTCAGGATCTCAAGGTGTACACATGGGAAGGAGGGTGTGTAGTTCGAAAGCTTCAAGGTGTCATCTTTGCTTTTTGCGGGTGATGTGGTTCTGTTGGCATCCTAAGGCCTGCAGGCACTGGATCGGTTTGCAGCAGAGTGTGCAGCAGTTGGCAAAAAAGGCTGAGGACATGGTTCTCAAGTGCAAATGAGAGGACTTATTCCTCTGGATTGGGGGTTAATCATTGTCTTTACCAGGAGAGTTTAACCATATTATGTCTTGTTCAGGATTGATTGTAGGATGAATGGAAGATACACATATGAATAAGAGCTTAATCTGCAGTAATGTGAGTGCTTCTTTGATCTGTTGTGGTGAAGAAAGTGTTGGACCAAAAAGCAAAGCTCTTGATTTGCCATTCAGTCTCCGTACCACCCTGACCTATGGTCTTGGGATATGGACCATGACCGAAAGAACAAGATCCCAGTGTTACAGCCGTTGACCAGCGATGCAGTGGTGCAGTCTTAATCATGCAGTTTTGAATGTGGCAGCACACTGATGGGATTGGCTGATTCGGACTCTACCTGCCTCCTTCCTGAAGATCTTCTATTGGACTGCCTTGGAACGTTGGACCAATTACATCTTCCGATCGACCACCTGGTCCTTCAAGAAGCTCTGAGGGAGACTCATTCAGTGGGGCAGCTTTGAACTCTGCACACTGCTTACCCCCTTGTGCCACTTGTTTGCTTTGTGAACTTGGCCTGATCTTCAAAAGGTTTGCATGTACAAAACCACACACAAACCTGTTTGCCTTCACAAAGCTGATCTACAAACGAGGTATTTATCGGGCAAAATCAGGTGAATCAGCGCAAACTTTTTAGTGTGTTTACCTTCATGAATACGCAAAACATATGATAATGACTGATTCTGTCTGATATTCCCCTCCCAAATTTATGGGAGGGGGATATGCAAATGTAATCCCTTACATTTATCAAACCTGAAATGGATTGTGGATGCTAATTTTGCATCTAGATTTAGCAGGTTTGAAATGCAGGTACTAACTGGGACGCACAAGTGTCTGCTGTCATTGTGACGAGAAGGAGGCATAGATAGAATGACAGACGACGGATAGAGAATCATCTGTGCATATGTCAACAGATTTGGATTGTCAAAAATAAAAAATAATAAAAATAGATGAGAGTAGAGGATTCTATGTAGGATTATCTAAGGTCTGATTTGGAGCCAAAAACAGAAGCCATGGCGTATCTCCCATGATAAAACTCCTTGCAACACCTTTTTTCTTGCGTCTGGATCATTCCAGCGCACCATGGCTTTCAGTGAGATCATCTGCTGCTGAAGCACACACTTTATCATGCAGAGGTGTGCACATAACTGATCAAGTGTGCACAGTAAACTTTAAGTGCACATCATGGAAAGGACCAACTATGATTTGATGTTGATAATAAAATTAATAGAAAAATAAATGAAAAAGAAAAAGAAATAAAGACATCAGATGGCAGATAAAATGCTTCATTTGCAAATTGGATGCTAAAATCACTTCTTAGCAGGTGAAAAATCACCATTTTAAGGCGCCCTACTCCATGTGGTAAAAAATACAGGATTTTTTAACCTTGTCAGTAAACAAAGTAAAATGAATTATTGACAATAGCAATGAGTCATTGCAGAGCAACTGGAGTTGGATCAGTTTGATTACATTTTCTAAAAGTGAACATGTGCCAGGGAGGATTTATACAGTAAAAAAACATTTTTGTGTAACCAAAGAAACAATTTAAACAACCAAACATGTTGTATATCGTTAAAATATTGACAAAACAAACAAAACGAATTCAGTAAAATCATTTGAATTTTTTTTTTTTTTATGTACATAAATGTTCGATTTAAATTCCTTGCAGGACAGCTATGTGACTTTCTGTTTTAAAATTAAGAAGATGTGCACATTCCCATGGTGTTGTCAGCCCAGATGCAGCACTGAACAGCTACCCATGTGCACAATGATGGCAGAGGGCGCACACTACTTTGGAGACGGTTCTGCCCTCCTGTGCAATAGCCTGTAATCTAATATTTTGACTAAAGGCGAAGCAGAATGTAGTTTTTGCCTTACTGGGTCCTTCCGGACCACAAACGTAAAGCATCTGCTTGCAGAATAACTTTAAATGTAGCCTTCTGTTTGCGCAATTACGCACTCAGAGGCTTCCTGCGCAAATGAACAACGAGGGGAAATCTTGTCTGGGCAGAGACTGAGATGACAAACCTGCTGCTGTGAATTGTGACAAGAAAGGTCAGAATATTGTTAACGGTCCAGAAAACAGGAGCAGAATGGAACAGAAGGAAAAATCAGTAACTGGATTATTCATAATGATGCAGCGCAACAACCCCTGCATGTTTCAAGCAATACAGCAGAAAGTATATGTTTGCTTTTCCTCTAGTTCCGCTGGGGGCAGTAGCAGCCAGCCAGTAGCAACACGCAATTTCCTCATTTAAATAAGGCGTTCGGCACCTTTTCTCCACCTCTTAACCATTGCGCACGCATTGTTTGAAGATCGCACGCAACACGCCCACTAATTGCACGAGCAATATTTTTTGTAGATCAAGGCCTTAGTGTTTTGTGGGTTGGCTATCTCTGTAGCTTGTGGAGAGTTTCTTTTAAGACTGTTTTATTGTAAACATGGTATTCGGTTTTGATTAAATGGTGTTTTTCTCTTGCTATTTTAGTTTGGGGCCAATGGTTTAATTTAGAGAGGCATCGTTTTGGTTTTGTATTTTTGGTTTTTGTATATCATGGATTGAGATTTAGGCATGATCAAAATTTTATTCTCTGTCCAATTTCCTTAGATTTTCATACAAACAGCACTCTCCAGAGACATTCAATTCGAATAAATCAAAAGAGAAGCAGTGGCACAATCAGCAATTAATCTTAATTCACACCACTCAGTGGATTGTAGGTAAAACCTCTCCCTGCCTAAATATGGCTTGTTAGTATAGATGCTGGCACAGAAAGCAGCATAGCTGGCTAATTATTTCCCCTGTGGGAATGTGTAACTTGCAGCAACTGAAGGACCAGCACTAAGAGAAAAAGATCATAGGACTTTTTGAAGATGAAGGTAAAGACAGCGGCTGCCAGCTGCCTGGTCTACTGGTGGCTCTTTCAGTTGAAGCTGCATTACAAGCAGATTGAGCTGCACATCAGCTCTCAGTTCAGCCAGTCTTTTTAACCTTAAAGATTAAAACATATACACTTCAAGAAGTGTGTCATTTTTGAAACAATGAAGGAAAATGCTATATTCAGTCCCAGGGACTTTTATTGACACCCCTGCAGAAATATCTTGAAAATAAATTCACCTTTAATTGGAATAGCAAGATCTCACACTGTAATGTAAAGGATAATCTGATAATTTATTGAAGGAAAAAAAATCCATGTCAAGAAACGCCCTTTAAAAATAGCACAGGACTTAGTTTTCTCCAATAAAATTTCAAAATGTTGGAGCTCACAGAGTGAAGGTATCTCCGATTCATCTTTGCATAATTTCTCTTCATTATCTTATGTCCTCTTTGCTCTCTTCTTTTCATTCAGGACTAAGAACTGAGAGGGCCATGAAAAAAAGTTGATTTTGTTTCTGAAGAACTATTTGTGTTGATCCGGCCATGTATTTTGGATCAATAACCTGTTGATGATGACCCATTTTCAGTTTTCTTGCAGGCCAGAAGATTTTTATTAAAACCATCTTGGTATAATTTTAAAAATATTTCAGTTACATTTATTTAAAATGACTGTTATAAATTTCAGCAATTGTGCCATGGATAGTTTTGTTAAAACAATAATGTTTTAATTGATAATATTTTCACTGTTAACTATAAAGATCCAGACACAGATATGGTTCATCAGACAGAAAAATCAACCTTTTTCTATGATCTTCTCAGCCCACAAAACTAAATTCTACAGAAAATCTGTGGGTTGAGCTGGAGGGAAGAGGGCATTAAATAGGACCAAGGACACTGGAAGATCTAGGGAGAACTTGATGAATGGTATGAAATCGCTCTCTCTGTAGGCTCCAACCTTTTGAAATGTTAAAGGAGAAGACTAAGTACTATCTAACGAGGGAGAACGATGTAACACAAAGTACTGACTGCAGGAGTGTCCATAATTGTGTCATTTGATATCTTATTAGAAATAATTTCTTAAAATCACTTCATGTCATGTTGAAGTAGTTGATTTTATTAAGCTGACTTTAAAGCTACATGCCGTGCCATCTGTTTAAGTGAATTTTCTCTATGCATTTGATTTTACATATTTATTAAGAGAAAAATATACCATATCACATATTTATAACACATCACATTTTCTTTTAAGGCTTGTTTTTAAAATGGATGACTCACAAGATTAGTTTAATAAATTTACCATATACAGGGGTTGGACAATGAAACTGAAACACCTGGTTTTAGACCACAATAATTTATTAGTATGGTGTAGGGCCTCCTTTTGCGGCCAATACAGCGTCAGTTCGTCTTGGGAATGACATAAACAAATCCTGCACAGTGGTCAGAGGGATTTGAAGCCATTCTTCTTGCAGGATAGTGGCCAGGTCACTACGTGATACTGGTGGAGGAAAACGTTTCCTGACTCGCTCCACTAAAACACCCCAAAGTGGCTCAATAATATTTAGATCTGGTGACTGTGCAGGCCATGGGAGATGTTCAACTACACTTTCATGTTCATCAAACCAATCTTTCACCAGTCTTGCTTTGTGTATTGGTGCATTGTCATCCTGATACACGGCATCGCCTTCAGGCTACAATGTTTGAACCATTGGATGCACATGGTCCTCAAGAATGGTTCGGTAGTCCTTGGCAGTGACGCGCCCATCTAGCATAAGTATTGAGCCAAGGCAATGCCATGACATGGCAGCCCAAACCATCACTGATCCACCCCCATGCTTCACTCTGGGCATGCAACAGTCTGGGTGGTACGCTTCTTTGCGGCTTCTCCACACCGTAACTCTCCCAGATGTGGGGAAAACAGCCCAAGATTTGCGCTCCTTGCACCATTGAAACCGACGTTTGGCATTGGCATGAGTGACCAAAGGTTTGGCTATAGCAGCCCGGCCGTGTATATTGACCCTGTGGAGCTCCCGACGGACAGTTCTAGTGGAAACAGGAGAGTTTAATTCTGCCGTGATTTTGGCAGCCGTGGTTTTATGTTTTTTGGATACAATCCGGGTTGGCACCCAAACATCCCTTTCAGACAGCTTCCTCTTGCGTCCACAGTTAATCCTGTTGGAAGTGGTTCGTTCTTCTTGGTGGTATGCTGACATTACCCTGGATACCGTGGCTCTTGATACATCACAAAGACTTGCTGTCTTGGTCACAGATGCACCAGCAAGATGTGCACCAAGAATTTGTCCTCTTTTGAACTCTGGTATGTCACCCATAATGTTGTGTGCATTTCAATATTTTGAGCAAAACTGTGCTCTTACCCTGCTAATTGAACCTTCACACTCTGCTCTTGCTGGTGCAATGTGCAATCAATGAAGACTGGCTACCAGGCTGGTCCAATTTAGCCATGAAACCTCGTACTCGTACTCGTACTTGTCGTCTTCCGCTTATCCGGAACCGGGTCGCGGGGGCAGCAGACTCAGCAGAGACACCCAGACGTCCCTCTCCCCAGACACCTCCTCCAGCTCCTCCGGGGGGAGCTCAAGGCGTTCCCAGGCCAGCCGAGAGACATAGTCCCTCCAGCGTGTCCTGGGCCGTTCCCTGGGCCTCCTCCCGGTGGGACGTGCCTGGAACACCTCCCGAGGAAGGCGTCCAGGAGGCATCCGGTATAGATGCCCGAGCCACCTCAACTTGCTCCTCTCGATGTGGAGGAGCAGTGGCTCTACTCCGAGCCCCTCCCGAATGGCCGAGCTCCTCACCCTAAGGGAGTGCCCGGCCACCCTACGGAGGAAGCTCATTTCAGCCGCTTGTATCCGGGATCTCGTTCTTTCCCTCACTCGTGAACAAGACCCCGAGATACTTGAACTCCTCAACTTGAGGCAGGAACTCCCCTCCAACCTGAAGAGGACAAGCCACCCTTTTCCAGTTAAGTACCATGACCTCTGACTTGGAGGAGCTGATCTTCATCCCAGCCGCTTCACACTCTGCTGCGAAACGCCCCAGCGCATGCTGTAGGTCTTGGGTAGAGGGGGCCAGCAGGACCACGTCATCTGCAAAAAGAAGAGACGAAATCCACTGGTCCCCAAAATAGACCCCTTCCGGCCCTTGGCTGCGTCTAGAAATCTTGTCCATAACAGTTATGAACAGGACCGGTGACAAAGGGCAGCCCTGCCGGAGTCCAACATGCACCGGAAACAGGTCCGACTTAGTGCCGGCAATGCGGACCAAACTCCTGCTCTGCTCGTACAGGGACCTGATGGCCCCTAATAAAGGGCCCCCGATTCCATACTCCTGGAGCACCCCCCACAAGGCATCACGAGGGACACAGTCGAATGCCTTCTCCAGGTCCACAAAACACATGTGAACCGGTTGGGCAAACTCCCATGAGCCCTCGAGTACCCTGTAGAGG